>JABFEX010001130.1:0-17209 GCA_013623515.1 Fusarium illudens | reverse complement strand
AGGCCTCGGTGCACTCCTTGGCGCAGTCGTGGGCAGCGCTGGGCTTGGGAGGGGCAGGGCCGTGAGGCTTGCTGACGGTGCAGGGGCAGTCAGTGATGGTGAAGGTGGTAGGCTCAGTGATGGTGTAGGTCTTGTTGTTGAAAGAGAGCGTGGTGGGCTCGGGGCAGTAGGTGGTGATGGCGGTCAGAACCTCGGTCGTGTACACGGGCTTGGTGGGAGCGGGCTTCTGAGAGCAAGCAGTGGGAGTGACGAGAGAGCCATCGTTGCCGAAGGGGCTGTAGCCCAGGCACTCGGCGTACTTGGCGGCGCAGGTGGCCATGTTGGCACCCTTGGCGACACGGCACTCATTGTAAGCCTCGTGGCAGTGCTCAGCGCACGCATCCTTGGCAGGGCCAGTGGCGGTAGGCTTGGCAGGCTTGCTGATGGTGCAAGGGCAGTCGGTGATGGTCAGGGTGGTGGCCTTGGTGATGGTGTAGGTCTTGTCGTTGTAGGTGAGGGTGGTGGCAGCCGGGCAGTAGGTGGTCAGAGCAGTGACGACCTCGGTGGTGTAGGCGATGGTACCGTTGCCATAGACGGGCGAGGCCTTGGCAACGCCGAGCAGGAGCCCGGCGACAGCAGCGCGAGATGTGAAACCCATTGTGATTGTTGGTTGTCTTGAGCGAGTGTGAAGAGTATTAAAGACTGGGTTGAGTGGAAACGAGTGTACTGTGTTGTGGTTGAGAGCGAGGCTGAGGAGAAAAGAACTGACTGAGACACTCGAAAGTCGGGCTTTTATATCCTTTGTGTCGTCTTCCTGTTTGGGTAATGGCACAATATGCATCCCCCTTTGTGGATATGCTAGACGAGGATGATATCATTAAAGCTTCTAGTCCAGATCTTCTGGGGTAAACTAAGACGCGTTGGTGCTAGATTCGTCTCATGCCTTGAAAAGACAGTCGTCGTCCCACATTGTAATTGGGCCGTCAGAAAAGATAGTTTTGCAATACGAGGTCAGTCCCAAGCCAAAGACCTTCGGATCTCGGCTCCGAGGGCCTTTTGTGCCATACGAGGCGTCTCCCTGACGGGTCGGTACCTGCATACGGGCCATGCATGGACCTTCTCGTATCATCCAGTCTTTTTCATTTCGGTCCGGCACATCGGCCATTCCGAGCTGAAGTGCCGCTGTCAGCTGCAGGGGGAGATGGGCATCGATTGGTAATATGTGGAGGTTCACAGGGAGGGAGGGATCTTATTATTAGAACTTGCAATCGTCGGCCCCTGCGTCTCTACCTAGAGCTGACATCAGCCCCGTCTAGATCATGTGATGATTAAGTATTGAAATTATCCCTATCTATCGACTGGGCACGGAGTATTGTCCAAGGAACAAGCTAGAGAGCGTCTGTCAAGTCCTGTTCAGCTCGTATCGACCCTTGTCCTTCATGTGGTGCTGGGAGCCGAGATCTTGGGCAAATTGAAGAATTGCATGTCTGACGGGAGGTCGATGTCAACATACCCTGAAGTCGAAGCATCAAGAGTCGTCGAGACTACGTAGCAAGCCGATCTCGCGATGCCAGACGAACTGGGTGTTGCTGATGTGTATCACATCATGCACGCACGTTGTAAACTGCCTGGTGAAATGCTTTTCAGACATCTTTCATTGCAAACCTTCGCCATTGTATTCTATCACATTGTCACAATGTACCTAACTCTATCCTGCAGTGATGGTATAGTCGGTGTGCGTCTGATACCCAGCAGCGTGAATTGGCCAACGCACATTGACATGCCCTTGACTGGCGGTGGGAGATACGAACTGTCCCCTTCTTGCTCATTTCGTGTAAAGACCGACCCTGGACTTCCTGCTGCCTCGTATCCAATAACCAACCACCCAGATGAGATCATGCTCGTCTTGGGAGGCCATCCGTTGGTAGGCCGGGCGTAAGAGAACTCGTCTAGACCGCCGAAGCTCTTGAAACGGCGCCACAGTAAGAGGCTATCTAAGAGCCACTCTAGTTTGCCTATAAAAGGGAGGATCAGTTGAGAAACAGGCGATTGTGGCCAGAAAATACACACCTTTCTGAGCAGCAACATGAACTTTTAATTGTCACAACAGTACGACTGGGTCAAAAGGCTATATAATGTGCCGTGCGAATATTAAATGATGGAGTTTGCCAATATGACGACGTTTCATTCCTACCCTATTTCGACAATGTAGTCTGGTCTTGCTTTTCGCAGCTCGACCCATGGCAGTATTGAAGAAACCTTCATCCTAGCTTATTAGAGATCCTCGGAACACCTGGTTTGTCTTGTTGTTCCCTGATTTGGGCCAGTCCAAGAGTTACTGGCTTTGCCTCATGTAACTTTGAGGGAGGGCGGCCTGACAGTATCTTTGACGCCAATGTGGGATCACAATACTGAGAGTATAAGTTCAACCATTCCCTTGAGAGAACCTGATAATATGGAATCTATAATGGAGGCGAAGACCGCATGGGATGGGTTGTTGAGAGACGCTTGCAGAGGTAACCATCTCCTGACCCAAGAACTGCGCAGTGACATTCCGGGCCTGAGACTCCAAACGTGGAGAGTCAACGGCAAGAAATGAGTCTAGTTGAGGGCTCCTGCCACATCTGGATTCGCGAATTGACCCGCCAACGAGCTGATACTACTGGGCATTGGGGCCTGGGTTTGGGATTGAGCTGCTCAGGTGCTGTAACATTGTTGGTTGTTTATTGATTCCGCTTACTGCCAAAATATCGCGTATTGGGGCCGACTCTGCTTGCTTCTAAGTGAAGGGAGGGCTGGGCTCAAGTCATTTCGGAATCTGGCACTTGGCAGCCACATTTGAGTGTCTTAGGAACTAACAGGACGAGTAAATATAGCCCAAAGATCTTCTCTGCTGGTCTTAGATAAACTAAATATACATATAAATGCTTCGGGGGGCACGTTCCGCTTGATTTGACACTTGCGTTATTGTTTAAGCCCATTTTTTCGGTCAACGACTAATCTTAAGCTGTGGCTACGGTATTGGCCGTTAATTCGAAGAATGTCGCCCCATCAAAGCAATGCCACGTGAGAACACGTGGCTTTCGTCGTGGAATTAGGATCTCGAGTTCACTTTCGTGCCGCTGCCTCCGACGTTACTGCTGTGGCCGAGTGCTTTATAGAAATTCCTAGCTGGAGTACACTTGAAGGCAATAAAAATATGAAAACAACATATGCTATAGCATTTCGATCTTAATATTTTGCTAGTCAGGTAGATAATTGATCGGCAAGACTGAGCACGCCCGCAGCCGAAGCAGACACGATGGTGCCTGGATTTTACCTACCCGTAACTATTGAAAGACGCTCGCAACGCCTTAACTGCTAAAAACCGCCCCAGGAGAGAACTACGAGCTGGATGCTCCAAAATCGTCCTATAATTTCTGGCTGCTGCGATCACCTCACACCGCAATGTCGAAAAGGGGGAGTTAATTCACGACCTCTTTTCTTTAATGAGCTTCTTAGAACTTCATAAGACCTAAAGAAATCCGAGGTAACTTCTTAACTCCCAGAGGATTTCTCCACTGTTATGGGTTGGCTTCTAGCATGAGCAAACATTGAATGTCACTAGAGAATGGTTGTCGAGCGCGGCAAACAAACCCCGGGACCTGGACCTGGTCAAACAACTTGTGGACATGGAGCCCATCTTTCTAGAATAGTAAAGACCCAGATGGTCTCCCCACCCTATCAAGCAAGGGACGGTCTTGGGCGCTACTTCTATGGTTAGCTTAGATGGCATGCATTCCATTCACCCCTTCTTCTACCCACTCTAGCCGTATCGAGAAGGCGCATGGCCAAGTATTATCAGAGCTACCAACACGTAGTTACCATGCTGAGAGACTTGCTCAGGTACCCGCTTCTAGGACACAGTGATGCTCATATTTGGGAGGGCACTTGAGTGCAGCGAACGAGCAGACGCCTCCGAGCCACATACCCCATAACCAGATCACGACTCCTTACGGTGGTTCGGGGCCACAAGAAAGCGCTACCCTGTGCACTGTTAAAGGCCGGTGATCACCTCGACAAGAACAGTCGGACAGCTCACCTTGGATGGGAACTATTCGTCACTGGCACCTTGAGCACCCGGATCTTATCGGCTACCTTCTCCGGAGTACAAGTTGGAGCCGACGGCCCGACTTCTGAGTGGTGCCACAGGATTTGCAGATTCCCACTATGCAAGGTTATCTTGAACTGACCAAACGGCTGCTCGGCTTTGGCGCCCGCGTAAAAGGAAGGGGGGCCAGACATTAAGGATCGACGACACGAGATCGGACGTTGGGGACCGATGATATGCCTCAATTGTTTGTATGCCATAGAACTCCCACCATAGAAGCAAGACGATGACAGGGTTTTCAAGCCAAGTGTTTTGCTAGAGAAACAAGGCACCCTCCAATATGGAATGTTCCAGTAAAGAGACGGCAAGAAAGGGAGAGTCGATCGTGGCTGGCCTTCTCTTGTTTCCATCTGTCGGCCTGCCCAATCGGATCATGGCCTCGCACTGCTTGCATTTCTTGTATCCCAAATCTTGGCAGTCAGCTTTAGGTTATCTTATCCATCTAATTTCCGCCCCCAGCGCAAAGGCCCACGCATCGACAACAACCAACAGTTGAAACCCATAGTCAGGATTGGCTACTTTGGCTGGCACACCGTTTCATTCAGTGACCAACACAGCATCTACAAGGGAAGGTGTCTAACGCATGTCTCGTTCTACTTTTCTGCATCTAGCCTCCTATACAGGGCGGAGTCGAGCAAGGGAGTCAGTGCCAGAAAGAGCGGCGTGTAGTCACGTCGCATAATTGCGAACCGTCAAACGGTATGCAGAGTACTTCAATCACCTCTTGTGTAGCCTGATTCTTTTAACAGAGGGGCGAGGGACGTGGTACCGCTAGAGAGACGACTCAAAAGTGCTTCCAGGTCTCGTAGGATTTCATAAGTACTGAATATGAATCTAATGATTGTAGATGCCTTATCTTCCTATATCATAGGCACTGGAACTCCTATGCGCTATTTTCTCTTTCTAGTCACCTGAGCGCCAAGAGGCCTGGCCCTGGCTGCATAGCCTCTCCGACTGACCGACCTTCCATTTGATCACCAACATGCGAGGTTGCATCGACCCTGCAGTGATCAAACCGCATTGTTTGGAGGAATTTCTGTAGGTTCCACTCTTAATTATACGAGAACCCCATTTCCGAGGGCTATGTGGATATTCGGATCTACGACTCGTGGGGGAAGGAATGTGAGCCTGTTGCTTCATCTCCACGGACCTGCAGCTGTGTTCTGCAATAGGCCTGAAGGTTGGGGTGGTAAGAAGTGAATGGTCCGGCAGTTGGAAGGAGACTTGGGAATTAGTGAAAAGAAAAGAGAAATACTTTGTTTAACTAGGAAATACATTACGAGATGGGAGTACCAGTACACATGGGTGAGTAACTTGCCAGTATTCAATACCTTTGTGGCATCTCCTGATGTTGTTTTCTCTCTTCTCCTTCTATTCATTGTTTATCAAGTGGAAAGCCTTTTCCGAGGCCTTGTGGCTCAACAGAAGGGCTATATAACTCCCGAGGACGCACTCGTATTCTTTCTGGATCAACATCCCACCTTCCTCAAAGACAATCAACCCTCCCATTCCTCAGATACCGCCGTGTGCTCCTCCAAAATGCTCTCTCCGACTGTAAGCATGGACTACACCAGACATGTCGTTCCAGCTCGAAATACTAATGAAGCTTAGAAGATCCTCATGGCCACTCTGGCCTTCTCTGCCCTCGGATCTGCGGCACCGACCGCGCAGCCAGATAAACTTGAAGGCCGCGCTTGTCTTGGTGGCTCTTACTCCAAATGCTTCAACATTGAGGTTTCGCGCTGCCCTATTAGGTGCAACATCAACCCTCGGAGACTCCAGCAGTGCACGATGGGCTGTCTCCACGATGCCACTGTACGCTGCCAGACGACTTGTTAGGTGGCATGGCAGGAAGTATTTAGGGATTAGCAGTATTGTCGAGGTTTCTGTGGGTTGGAGGGACGTGTTCAGACTTGGACAACGCGTACTTGGTGGTGTACATCATGTATATACGCTCGAGAGTTGTTACTGTTAAATGGCAAGCAACAGTGAGGAGCTTCTTAACTCTATAGAGCGTGATAAGGGGCGGAGAGGCTGACTAGGGCTTGTAACCGCCTGGTTCTAAATGCCCGAGTCACCCTCAAAAAAGTCTGCTTGCATGTGCTGCCACTTCTTCCATTCAGCGCAAACATTGTTCGCCTCGATCATGTTGGGGGAGTCCGACGGGAACAGCTTATCAGCATCGCTCTGGCGCTCCAAGATCTGCAATGCCAGCCCCTCGGACGCGTGCCGGGCTATGTGACAGTGCATGAGCCAACTGCCGGGGTTGTCAGCCTTGAAGGCAATGACAACAAAGCCCCCATTGGGCAAGAGCACCACGTCCCGTCGTGGAGGGTTGTCAAGGGTAAGATTGAGCCTGCTGGGGTGATACTCTTGATTTTCCTCCTGCTGCAGAAGAGCAAAATCGTGGCCGTGGAGATGGATCTGAAGAGGTTTCATGTTAGCTTCCAGTGCCTGGCAAGGTGGTAGAGAAGGCTGGCATACTGGATGGGCCCTGGTGATGGTGCTACTGTCCTCCATAGTCAGAACGAGGTAGACCTATGAATATTGTTAAGAAACAGCGCTGACTGTAGACCGAAGGAGTTCAACTATACCCATTGGTCCTCGGTGTAGTCTTCAGGTATCACAACCCACTTTGAAGGGTATGTATTGGTATGTTCGCCCAGATGCATCAAGATTGGGTCAGAATAGTTGATTTGAAGCGGCCTGAACTTTGGGTCGTCGGATTCCTGCAGCGAGAATAGAGCCAAGGGATAGTCCTCAAACTCTGGCGTCTTTCCTGCGTTCCTGTCCAAGGTGACGTTGAACTGCTCACCAGCAAGGTCTTCGACCTTTTTGGCATTGGCTGCGGGACCTACATACCACGGGATCTTTGGCCTTAGCGAGGAGTATGTCTCATCGGAACAGGCCTTGCTGATTCTCGTCCAGGGCCGCGATGTCGGGTCCGACGTGCTCGCGTTGTCGTACCGGAGGATTCCAGTCTCTTCGTAGCCTGGGCCTCCTGGTTGTATACCGCATGCATCGGCAACCCAGGTCCTGATCCAAAAGTTGCCGTCTTCTGGGATGGGGTTGTCGTCGCCTGCCAGGGGGTTGGCCTCGACTATGACATTGTATCGCTGACCGATTCCAATCAAGACGGACGTGTTGAAGTACGGCTCGATGGGCACAAAGTCAGCCGACACGATCTGAAGCCAGTGATTGTCGATGGAGAAGACGAATGTAGAGTCAAACGATGTGTTGATCAAGCGGAGTAGGTATCTCTTTGGTCGAGTGGGCTTGTCGGTTGGCGTCTTGTTGAAATGCAACACATAATTCTCTGGTACCTCGAGTGTGGGAGTATAACCGTAGTGAGACACATTTCCAACGCCGTTTAGAAGGATGGTTTTGTTTCCCCAGTTACGGTTGAATAGAAGCTGAAAGGCACTGTTGTGAGCTTTTCGTTTTACTCCTGTTAGCCCTTGAATAGCCCGAGGTAGGCCTATAACGGCAGCCACTTACACCAATCGGTCATGAGCAATGGGCGCTTGGAAGTGTCAAAGGGCGCAGATGATGGGCCGTGGATTGTCTATGCGACGTTAGCTGGTATTCTCAGACTGAGAGCGGATGTGTCTACTTACCAGGGGACCTTGCAGGCCATCTGCATATTGCACGGAATAGTGGCTGTGGTACCAAGAGGTTCCGTACTGAGTTGTCTTGAAACTGTACGTAAAGCTGTGACCGGGTGCGATAGGACACTGAGTGATGCCGTTGACACCGTCCATATCCATTGTCTGGTTCTGTCGAATGCCGTGCCAGTGGATACTGGTGCCATTATCTTTCATGTTGTTTATCACGGTGATGTTGAGGGTCTGTCAACTAGTGAGCTTGAAACTCGCCTCCTATGAGATGCTGATATTGCTCACATCTCCCCAACACGCTTCGAGCCAGGGACCAGGGTATGACTCATTGAATAGTTTCGCCGTGGTGAAGGGTTGACCGTCGGCATTGAAGGTCCCATCGGTGACGTTTAAAGTGTAGTGCCGAGTAATGCCGACTGGGGCAAACTTCTCATAGTTTGTATGAATGTTGAACTCGCGGCCATCTTTGTTCCGAAGCCAGCACTCTCTGTTCTCGGCGATGGAGCAGGGAAACCATCCCTCCATGGCGCTGTAATCGCACACAAAGTCATGATCGCCTGGGTTCGCTGCTGGGGGCCTGAATATTGGGTAGTGGCCATGATCAGGTTCATGGGTGGGAGTGACTGGCATTCCAAGAGGACGCTGAGCAGGATGAAGGCCATATTCTGACACAGGCGACATAGTCAGCCATGTGAACAGACCCACAACGGCATGCCAGAAGCGAGTAAAGAGCGTCATCTTGTTGTCAATGCTCCGAGGTTCGATGAGGCTTCATCGAGGTTCGAGAGTCAGATGGGGGAGGCGGCGTTCTAATGCTCGAACCCGATCCCAAAAGGACCATGCGCGTCATTCTACCTCGCGTAAGAGGCGTCATTCAAGGCGCCATAAGCGACAGGTAGTTGCAGTTGAGAAGCTGAGGGAGTGTTTGTAAGCCTGCAGATTCATCCCACATTCGACCAAAGCTGAAAGCGGGAGGCTAGCTGACGGTCAGATCGAGATGCCGGAGAACCATCATGGGCCCGTTGATTGGTTACGATACGTGTGAACAGCTGAGACATTCATAATCCGTTGGCTGTAGCTGCTGCATGAGACGGGACGGGGCGGGACGGAACAGGACAAAAGGTCCGGCAGTTCGTATTAGAGCCCGGGAAGGCAAGCAGACGGCAGCCTGACGCGTCCAACATGCATCTGCAGCACCCTCATGACATGCAGTACGGACATTCGGGCTATTCATTATGCATATTCGGCGCTTTGGCCCCTCCAAGGACTGTGAGACAGTTACAATATCACACTACTGGGGCCTAATCTGGAATGCTGACTGGCGGTGATGGTTGCGAGACGGTTGCACAACATATCCGTACGCTTACTGATATATGAATAAAGGTGTATCAAGAGTCGGATTTACGTAAAGACCCGATGGTCAGACAGGATAAGCGGGCATGGAGGAACTCGCGTGGTTGCCTCGCAAACATTGCATGAGCATCTACGGACACATGATCCATCTGTTGTCAGACAGGCAGTAACACAGCGCATTATCTATCTACCTACATCTATGATTGGTGGATTGCCATCTCGATAAGAGAGGCAACCATTCGCATCTGTGCCTCGGCAGGCAAGTTCAGCCCAACTGAAGGCATATGAAAATGCCGCATCCTTTGCCGGCTGGTGTGGGAAACACCGTTCTGAGACAAGATTGCAGACGTCCCGCAGTGACTAAGGCCTTGCACATCAAATCTCGTATTAAAATGAGTGCCGTTCGCGGGCTGAATACACGAGGCGAGCTAAGAGAGTCATGGATGACCTTAAAACCAACCTATTACGCATCACTGAAGTGAGTTCAATGAACTTACACTCAACGAGATAATGAACCGTGCTTGAGTTTGCAATGAAAGATGGGGCGCAGAATGGTGCCCATGTCAGAACCTTGCTTGAGGAGTTGGCGAACGATTTGTCATGTCTTATCGACATTTTTGCTGCGCAATGCGCCCTGGGCAATATGCAGCCGCTGAGGGGGCGTCGGGTATGTCTCTGAATGAGGCACTCAGAACGGCTTCTTTGTCGAAATTCCCCCTTCTCCGCGTCGGTTCCAGGAAGAGGCATATCGCAATTACTATCTGTCCCTGGGAACTCGGTTGCGAGAGAACCTAGTCAAGAACCTGAGAGGACAGACGGCTCTCCACAACTTCATTCGCAGCGCCTAGTCCAAATACCCTTCGACATTGTTTATAAGAACGTCAGCTTATTTAAGACGGATGATTGATTCCCCTTTTTTGTTACTAAAAGTGATGCAGATGCCGTTCAAGCATAGGTACCCATGCACCAGTGCCGGCATGCACCAGCCAGCACTTGCATCATTTTGGTGCTCTCTGTCTCAGCCCCTGGGCCGAGGATCAGAGATTCATCTACAGGTTATATATCGCAATTTATTTAATGGGCGAAATAATCATTCTTGAACGAAGGAAACAGCGCAAAACGCCCTCAATCGTTGTGGCAGTTGCGTGATCAACGTGTCCCTCTGCCAAGCCTTCTTGGCCAATCGGGTATGCTGATGCTGGCCTTAGTCATCGCACGTGACCGACGTTGGGTTGGGTCAACACCTGACAACCGACTGTGCCTCGAACTTGACCTTGAACTTCCACGACAACTCCGATGCCTTTTATCTCAACATGGTGGGCGTCCGGCATATTCAGCGCTGCGACAAGTGCCGCCAAGCCAAGAGGAAGGCGAGTTCTTCTCTTCCTAACATGTCATTCTCTTCCTAGTAGGAACGCAGCTGCTGACGAATTGTAGTGCGACCAGGCTCAACCCTCCTGCGGGAGATGTAGCCGTCTTGGCATACAATGCACCGGGGCTAATGTACGCCAGTTTATACATGTCAAGGAACCCTTGGCAGTCAGCATCCGCAGCAACCCTTTGCCAAGGTCCATGGTAGTGGCACAGTCGTTGGTATCTATCATTGAGAGCCCCGGTTTGCCATACGATATCCCCTGTTCCGGAGTCTTCTTTAGTCAACTTCCTCGACGACTGATCTCCTGCCCAACCTTGGAAATGGCTGCGTCTGCGATGGTCCAGACACATCAATTCCTTTATAGTCGCAATGAGCAACCTTACAGACAGGCTCTTTCCCGCCATGGATTAGCGCTGCGGGCAGTACGAAATATGCTCCAAGACCCATCCAAGGCGTTTTCAGTAAACACAGCATGTGCAATATATCTTATTATGGCTTGCCAGGTGAGACTTGGCCCCGAACTATTCACTCTGAGGCCTGCTGAGGTTCACTGACTGAAACCGAGGTAGGAATTGCTTTGGGGCCCAGCTGTGCCTGCCACGCAACATATGGCCATGCTTTTGGCAATTCTTCGTAACGCCTTCATGAAAGGCTGGCTACAAGAGTTCCACATAAGCATGTTGGTCTGTTATTTGCCCACTATCGTGAGTAGCTTGATCCTTTGCCGAACCACTGCTAATCAGGAGCAGACTTTTGAAATGGCGTATAATCCAGACCTCAAGCCCGAGCCTTGGCTCTACGAACTTCTCGCATGGTGCAGCGGTAGTCGACACAGCCAAGTCACTGTCTGCGACTCCATCACCATGATGGTTTTTGCCCAGATGCCTCGGTTCAATAGCAACCCGCCCAAATATCACACTCAAATATCCGAAGCTTATAGGCTGCTCAAGGCTGAGCTTGCCACGTTTGGTGTCAAAGACGGCGGGCAGATCAAGGATGAGCCTGATGTCTCGAGTGCCAAGTACGGAAAAGGGAGGATCCAAGCATCGTCCCCAGAAGACCCGGTTCAAGTACTACACATTGACATGCAAACCCTTGGGCCTTACACTACGATGCTTGCTGCTGGCTCAATGTTGAACCGATTGCTTCGAAAGGTGGAAGGATGCACAGAGCTTCTCCTATGCGATATGAAGTCATTCTGCAACGAGATCGTCAGCGCCTCACAACAGGGATTCAAGTTCGGGCCGCTAGCCGCGGGTGTGATGCCACAGACCATGGCCATTGTTTGGGCGGCATCGGAACCTTGCCCCGAGAGGAATAGCATCAAGGAAGCTGGTCTGGGTTCCTTAAATCACGAGGTAGGGTTGAAATGGATAGAGAGAGCGATGAGGTTTAAGAGTGCAATGGATAACCAGTCGCTCTGGAGAGATGTTGACCTGAGGTCGTATCAGCTTGTAGAGAAGAGTTAAGTTGGCCCGCGCGTATCCGTACTTGCGCTACCATACAAAGCAACCACATGTTCATCTCCACTGCTATCAGCACTAAGCCTGGAGACCAAGCTAATAGCTTGCTCGGATCCCTCGGACATGTTCCATCTTTCTCTAAGCGCCGAACGTACATGTCTAGTCCTGGTCAGACGTGGCGCAGCGGCTCATGCTGTCTCACCTCCCCCTGGTAGGAATCCACCTTGCAGAAGCCAGAAATTGCGTGCGTAGGTATAAGGCACCATGTCACTACAACCACACTCACTTCTTTTCTTTGCTCCCATGCCTACAAGGCCAATTCGTCACTAGCTGCAGCGGCAAAACACTGTACTTTGAACATTGTGCCTTCAGATTGGTGCTGCGATGGCCTCGCCTCCAGGACAAGAGAGCGTACGACGCTCACGCTTTTCTCCTGCCCTTTTCCACACTCTCGGCGTTGCATCCTTCATCTACAGTTTCTACCTTCTTACAAAGTGGCACTCCATCTTTACAGATGCATTCGGATGGTACTTTCAGCTCCTTACCGTCGTTGGTCTCGCTGCCTCTCTGATAGCATTCACCTTTGGCATCCTTGCAGACCTCACGCTCAGCCATGTCTTTTTTGAGGCCAAAAACACCACATCGATGCTGGCAACCCCTCTCGAAGTTGTCATCTCGGTCCTCTACTGGTCAATAAGAGCATACGACGCATCCTTACTCATGCCAGGAGCGCTTGACATCGATCCCCTGCTGGACATTGGATTTCACCTTGCGCCAGCGGTACTGCTATCGCTCGACTTTATCGTCTTGAGCCCGCCATGGAAACTCACCGCCCACGGCATGATGCCTCTGAGTGTTGCCTTGGCGTTGGTGTACTGGTGCTGGATTGAGTTGTGCTTTCAGCGAAATGGGTGGTGAGTTTACACAGGTCGCCTGGGTACATATTTGTCACTAATACACAAGTAGGTATCCTTATCCACTGTTCGATCAGTTTTCGGCTCTTCAACGCAGCTTGATCTTTATTCTCTCGGCTGGTCTGCTGATAGTATCGTCATCTGCTCTTCAATGGGTACATGGAAGGATTCAGGGCCCCATGCTCGGCTCAAGGAACAAAGCCAAGGTGTCTTGATGGCCCTTGGTGAGCTGGCTCTGACACGAAGGAGCCTATCTGACTATTGATGCCGAAGTTGAGGTTAACCGAGATTCAAGTATGCAGCAAGAGGACTCGAGAGTTTATTCAATAGCATGGCACTACAAGCGTACATGTTGGGATCTTGTATATTCGCTCGTCGCGATTACTAGGTACCCAGATAGAATGAAAGTTTCCCTTTATTTATTCCCACTTTTGTATTGCTTGGGTCATCTTTTGCCTCCTTATTGAGAACGTGACTTACCTCGAAGAGAGTCAACTCTTGTTCCGCCGGGTAAGAAGCTTCTTTGTGCAGATTGATAAGGGGGTGGATATTTGGCACACCACTTGACTGAGCGAGTTACCTAGGTATCCTAAGCAAGTCATGGTCGGTTTCTTATTACATTATTGTATAATAGTAATCTTAGAATAGGGGGGGATAATCTAGATAAGGTAAGACTCTATTGTTTTTATTCTAAAGCTATGAGGTTCTCCGAGTATACTGCCCAAGGTTTCCTCAGTAATATAGGTATGATTCAAGGAACACTGATATCGCATCTACCTCCTTTCGGCACTATAAAAAACTCTCCCACCTGGGTCATCATCTCATCCGTCATGCTATGATGCAGCTGTGCGCCCCTGCATTCTCGAAAGAACAAAGCGAGCGCCAGTCGAATTTCCATCCGGGCCAAATTCAGGCCAAGACAACTCCTAGCCCCGATACTAAAAGGAACGTGTGCCCTCTTCAGCTCTGGCGTTGGGTTAGTAAACCGATTTACGTCAAACCTATTGTACCCCAAGTCAGTTATAACTCATGAATAGCCCGCATCTGTTCATCTGGCTACTTACTTTTCTGGCTGAGGGAAAACCCCTTCTAGACGAGATAGCAGCCACGACTGAGTGTAAACTGTTGTGCCGCCTGGGATATCCCACCCGTCAATAGAGATACCACTTGGGGGCACCAGTCTCTCGACGGGAGCTCCCGTGGGGTTGTAGAGTCTCAACACCTCTTCCAGCACGTTGCTCAGGAGCGGTAGAGCCTCAACCTCTTTGGCTGTAAAGTCAGGCGGGAGGGCTGCCACTTCATCTTCCACCTGCTGTCTCAAAGTCGGGTGTCGGAGAACCTCCCAGACGGCATACGTCAGCGTGGCAGCTGTGCTGTCGGAGCCAGCGACTATCATCATGGCTGCTTCAGAACATAACTCGTCGTCATTCAAGGCAGCGCATCGGTTCTTGTCGTCTTCACTTAGTATATGACCAAGCATTGTGATGCTGCACTTTGGTGAATGCCGCAATTTGCCTAGGGCATCCATAACGTGGCTGAACATGACCTCGGAGCAACACGCTACATCCCTGACCCAGACAACGGGAGACCACTTGAGGGGTGACATGAGGGCCTCGGGTAGAATGGCTTGTAGCATGACCTTCATGTTGACCTTTTCCAGCGCTTTGAACATTGGCGAGTCTTGTCCTCCCGTCTCGAGCAGATCAAAAGACTGTCCAAATGCCATTTCAGCCATGACATCAACTGCGAGGCATCGCCACCACTTGTAGACATCGGCTCTACCGCTCTCGGCCTCGTTCTTGATCTGAGAAATAGCCAGCTCAACCATCTGCCGAATTGTCGTCTCTTGTTCTCCGCGAACTGCGTTAAGACTTCGACCTAAGATGCGTTTTCGTTGAGCGTGCATTTGAGGGTCTCGCATGGTGAACAGCATAGTCGAGTGGCTGAAGCGAATCTTGTCAAAGACGGGAGTTTTGGTACAGTGGCTACCGATGCCATGGATTGTGTAGTAACCATCAATGCTGTTGACAGAGACGTCTCCAGGCCCAACCCTTACGACAGAGCCGTGAATCTTGTGGAGCCGGCGCAGATAATGGCGGCTGGTGCCGACCAGTCGAGCATAGAGAAACGGAATGTCTGTGAAGCGTGTGTACCATGGCCCAGGGAGAGAAGAAAGTGAGCTCTGGACATAATCAAGAATACTCTTCAAGACAAATGCCAAGGGAATGACGATAGCTGCCAATATAACAGTGGCAGACATGGATACGGTTAGAAGAGAAGAGGCCGAGGTTGTTTGGGTATGAAGGAGCAGAGACGGAAATACTGATGGATATCCTACCTACAATAATTAAACAAACGCATGAAAGACAGGTTTAGTACAGTTACACCCGATGGCGCGTGTACAGCACGCGCCTCTGTTCATGACAACCCTGACGAGTAGCGCTTACTGGTTCAAACTCCGCTTGATTGCAGGGTAACATGGATCTCAGACATTTTCCAACTTTGAATCACTTACGTGAGACTTTGTTATGCGTCTAGAACGATCTACTGCCCTACTGATGAAGCGTAGGTGAGTTGCCGGGACTAACTGGGTACATGGGTCTGATAAAGGCATCATGGTGAATGGTGATTGGTGGGCTCGGTCTCAATGGCAAGATTAAGCGCGCGGTATTGATGGGACCGGAAGAAAAAGAGAAAGAAGAAGCAAGGGGGACAGGCCAATTTACTAGCTGAGAGGTGGATGCATGCACAACCTAACAGGGAAACAACAGGACTGAAACAAGACTGTATGTTCCCCCATGAGTGTTTCAAGTGCCTTGCCGTAGACAAGTCCCTGTTTCTCTAGTCAGAACAAGCCCAACACATGTGAAAGGCACACGAGTTATCCAGGTTGCGTGCTGGGAGGTGACATGACGCGCGTGGGTTCGCTGTCAAGTCTCCACCTCGGTCTCGGCTGCAGAATCTGCAGAGGGTTACGGAGTACCATCTAACTAACTAGCTGGCAGCAGCGGTTCCGCTGCGTGTCTCGGAGGATGCAGCATTAGCTCTGCCATGCTGGCAGGCGACGAATGGCACAGCACGGCAGCAGAGTTTTTCTTGGTGTGGCAGTGCCCTTCCTTTATCGTCAGGAGGTGGATAGCTTGAAGCCTCAGTGTGCGTGCTTTATCAAGCTGACAAAGACAGGCCGGGCTTTCTCCCCTAGAGCAGGGGCTTAGTATGCTAGCACGGATGTAATTCAGTAATCTGCTCATCGCAGCGCTGATCAAGAGAGTTAAACTGTCAAGCGCAACATCATGGGGCTGGTGGTGCACGTCAGCAGTCTAACAGTCCTGAGCCCAGTGCATCAGCCTGAGGGCATCGTTAATTCCCCAGGCATCTAAATACTTATCCTAGGATTAATGTTAAGGGAGTGTAATCATTATTGATACTTACTTGGGTGACATGCTATCTTTCCAAGTGTCCAAGTTAGCCTCGTCAAGTATATAGGGTAGGTCATCCTGACCTTCATACCTCGGTAGGTAGTTGGATGGATGCTTTGTTCACGTGAATGCAGGTCAGATAGGAAGTGCACTTGGCAAGCCTCGTTGGTTCAATCTCTATATTCCCTCAAATATTCTGCCAGATACTGAGTCGAATGCCCGGGTTCTATTCGCATGCTTCTCGTAGATCTTGCTAGAACCTGATAACTATGGCCACCACTTCGGCGTCTCCTCTGAGTCTGGGCGACGCACAACCTGGATGGAGGCAAGTCCTGGACTCGGCGACAAATCACGCTGCCTCCATCTTCTCGGTCCTTTACGGGCGCATATTCTCATCTCAGACCGAAGAGTGCTGATGTCTAAAGGAGTTGTTGTTGCTTACCTTGGTCCTTGGGTTCAGTTGCATGGACTGGTGCCCACACCTTCTGTCTTCTGTCTTCTTTCTTCTCACCCCAACAACGATCTTCAAGGAGACGTTTAGAACCACCCTCAGCAGAAGCCTTGGCAGTTGTGCAACATCCATGGCCAGAAACTGCAAATCTTGAGAAGAAAAGCATCGCGAAATGGTCACGTTCTCCCGCTCCTTCTTCATTATCTACTTGAACCAGCACACTCAGTGGTTTCTTCAATACATCGGGAAACTCGGCTATTTCTCGATTTCGCAGGTGCTCGCTCTATCGATTGCTTGAGCCTGAATAAAAGGCAAGGGCAATTAAATGATGACTTGGGTTCTGAGGTGCTGTGGATGCTCCCTTCAATGCGATGCTGAATCGCAGAAGCGGGTATTTGCCGAATCACCGCAATTGTTTTAGATAAATGCTGCCTTCTTAGCCCTATGTTTGGATTCATTATAAACCATAATATATCTTTTTCTATAAG
>JABFEX010001129.1:0-27720 GCA_013623515.1 Fusarium illudens | reverse complement strand
GGGTGGGGGGGACAGGTGGCATGGGGAGGGGGTAAATGAATCGAGGCAAGACGAACGCTGGCAGAAACGGAGGGAGACACTGAGTCACCCGCATGCAGGACACCGGACGTCATGCGAGAGGCCGCCTGTGGCGGGGACACGGAAGGTTTTGGGGACGACATGAGGCTGCAGGACTCGGTTGAGGCGTCGAGAGCCGATGCGGAAAGAGGCAGAAACGAGGTGCAGTAAAATGATTGCGGCCGAGATTGCGAAGGCGAAGAAAAGAGTGACAGAGAAAGAAGAACGAGAGTGAATGTGCAGAACGCCTTGGCCAAGAAGGGTTGTGGAAGTGAAGTGAAGAGAAGAGAAAAGTGAATGGGGAGGGTTGAAGAGAGGGAGAGGAGATGGTCGGCGAGGAGGACGGTTATTCACTGACGAAGCTTGAGCAGGGCCAAGCCAGCGGAAAAGTCGAAAGGAAGGAGCGTAGGGGCGGCAGGTGGCAGCAGCCGACAGCAATTGCCGCTAATGCTTCCAGTGCGAGGCGTCAGTTGCAGGTGGCAGTCACGAACGCTTCTGCTTCTCAGGGGGGTTTGCACTGCAGCTCAGCATCCATCTTCAGCGTCCGGGCAGAATGGATGGCTCATGGAGGGTTCCAGCCCGGCCCGACCTGAATTTATAGGGTCAAAATAGTCTCGTGTCCTGAATAAGGTACCGGTACCTTGAATGTGCGGAACAAAAAAAAACTTGCTTCTTGTTTCACAGGTAGACAGGCAGGTAGCTTGTGATGCGAGGCAACGTCAAGCGAAGCATTGATAGCGGACGGAGCCATGCGAACTTCGAGCCAGAGCTCCTGCTATAAGGTAGAGATCCGTCGAATCGAAAGCGCGCAAGTCTGAAAAGTCGGATACTTGATAGAAAGAACGTACAGTGGTGGTGGGCGGCAGATGTTGATATCGAGGGGAGTTCGATACGGCTTACACGGAAGGGCTCAGGAGCAAGATGACCCAGATCAGATGCTTCATGGCTTTCCCGAGAAGCTAGTTTCCCTATAATTTCTGGTACTGGCATTAAAATGGTAGATGAAATTCGATTCTCAGCACGGCTGGATAGAAACAGGACCAATTGCATCCAGAGACGGAAGTTCTGTACCGATGACTCGTCCAGCAGCCCGACAAACTTTCTGTCACGAACCTACCGCACCGCAAAAATGGCAAGGATGATGTTGTCAAGCCTTTGGTATTCAGGTCATAGGCAGATGTAATCTGGGTAATGGTATAAATAGTTTTACATACTTGGATGAAAAACCACATGGAAAATGCCTGGATCTTCCCGGCCTCGTCCTCCCCTTTGCTACGCGCAAGGCGTCGTGCATATATCCAAGCAATCCAGCCTTGCCGCACGTAGGAAGATCCTTCTAGGCCACCATCATCGACATCGGAGGCGTCATTGTGGGTATCGTCCAGTTTATCGCTTCTTGCCGGTGGGAGCTGAAGAACCGTTAGCCATTGGCCTCCGCCGTCTGCATTGCCGTCTATACCTGGAGGTCCCCTCTTCTTCTTGGGCGCACTCTTTCCACGGATCTTGAGTCTAGAATTAAACCGTCAGCATGCCTGTTCCCTAGCAAAGATGTTCGTGTCCAAGCTTACTCGTCAATGTACTCGAATCGATCCTCCTCCGCCTCATCCCAGGTCGCCAGGGTCGGGCCGAAATCGCGCTTGAGGTCCTTGATCGTAGCCGCCTTCCGAGGGTAGTAGGCAGCCATCGCCGGGCCCTTGAGTCGCTGTCGGAGGATCTTGTTGCCCATGCGCACGCAATGGGGGTTGTAGGTGGTCGCGAAGACCTGGCATTGCGCCTGGGAAAAGTCAGTTCGAGCATCGAAGAGCCAGTAACGAGTATCTCACCTTCATCAAATCCAATATCCGCGCTCGTGGGACACTCATCTTGGCGTGGATGACATGAAATGTGCTCCAGTCAACTTTTTCCGAAGTCGAATTGACGTTGAGAAGCATCTGAGCCGACGTGGGATGAGGGGCGCTGATTGGTTGCAGAAAATCGTTGTGGGCCCGGTCTTCGGGCGCGGTGCCTTCTCTTCTACACCCAGGTTTGCTCAGAGCTTCAACTTTCAGGAAACACAACCCGCGTCATAAATCTTTTCCGACACTCTCAAATCTGTACTTTATTTTGCTCTGTCTTTACTCTGCATTGTTAGCCACGACATGAGTAAACGACGAATCTCAGAAGACACCTCCGAGGATGAAGGGCTTCGAAAGCGCCCACATCTTACATCCAACACGGACAACACATTCGGCACACTCGTTCCAGGCATCACGGCCTGGACTTCTTCAGAAATTCCCAGCGAGCTGCCGCCTTTACCCCCCATAGCAATGCCTGAGCTCGAGCTCGCAGCTTTCAGCCACCCCGGGATCGGATATGGACCCAACTATGAGATGCTCGAGTGGTTTGGCGATGCTGTTCTTGAGATGATCTCTACATGTCTCGTGATGGAGACCTTCGATGGTCAACTCCCAGCTGGGCGATGCTCTCAGATTCGCGAGCAGCTAGTGCGCAACGTCACATTGGCAGACTACTACCGACAGTATGGGATGGAGAAAAGAACCAGGTTGCCGGCCGATATGGGGTCCATGGAGCAGTTGATACGTGCGAAGCCGAGGGACAGGGATGTTATCAAGATCCAAGGTGATGTTTTCGAAGCATATGTCGGAGCAATCGTGCGAGCAGACCCCGTTCAAGGACACGAAAACGTCACGACCTGGCTCAAGGCTCTCTGGGGCCGGACTATCAAAGATCAGATCAAGCAAGCAGAGAAGGTCCGCGAGGCCTCTGCTATCAAGCGTCAAGAAGACCAATCCGCCCGGGGCGATGCAGGACCGCCGCAAAAGGAGTTGTCACCTAAGGAGCGCCTCGCCCAGATCCTCGTCGTCAAAGGAATCCAGGTCCGTTACGAGGATGTGCCGTGCCATAAGAAGGACAAGAACCTGGGCCTTCCTCTCTACGCGATCGGCGTGTATTTGGATGGGTGGGGGGAGACGAACAAGCTCCTGGGGATAGGGACCGCTTTGAAGAAGAAGGAGGCGGGAACCAAGGCAGCGAGCGTTGCGCTGGAGAACCGGAAGCTGATGAAGTTGTATGGGGATAAGAAGAAGGCGTTTTTGAGTGCAAGAGAGTAGGTAGGACGGATTGTCAGGTGCCCCAAACACGGAGGTCACCCGCGTGACGTTTGCCTGTTTCTCTCTGAGGAACTCGGCTCAGGGATGTGAAATGGAATTGATACTGGAGTACTGTTTACTTGAGAGTGCCCAAGTGCGGCTTCGCTCCCGAGATCGGATCTACAATGGAGTTTAGTGGGCGTTGACCACCTACGCATTGGATGGATGGAAGCCATGACCTTCGCATGAAAAGATGGAATGAACTTATCCAAGCAGCATGGGTTTAATATCAAATAAGCCATAATTAATGCTAAAGTAATGCAGCTAGCACAATTCAAGCTTATAGATCAATGCCATCTCGCCCTACCTTTCACGTGTCTCGGCCCAAAGCTGTCAAACACGGCACATGGGTGGACGATTCCAATGACACCCTCAACCCGGGATGATGAACCAAGTGATTTCCAACGGGAGTGGATATTTGGCACATCACTGGGGCTATCCTTGGTAAATTCTCATCAGTATCTCTTCATTTTTCTACATGGTTGTAATCTTGGAGTAGGAGGAAAAGAGACAAGGTAAAGTAGAGCTCTTATAGTCTTTCCCAACTAATATTCATTTAGTTCTCATCCATGCGAGACCAGTCAATGTGTCAAACATGGGCTCTCTCTAACCTCTGGATGGAGCCAATGCCCCAGATCCATCTGCCTGGGCCCATCCATCCATCCACCATTGATTGATTGACATGATCCATTGCTCTTGGAACCCCCCTGGAAACAAACGCGCTTCAGTGGGGACGGCCCTTGTAACCGCATCCCCGAGTCCCGTGTCGCGAGTCGTGAGCTCGTTTGCGCCGCGCCGAGGTCAACCAGTCCATTGCCGATAAACGGCCTCCGCAATTCAGATCCAGCATCATCATCTCTCGCTTCTGATCACCCGTCAAGCATTAGCCCAGTCCCCTTTTCTTTCCCCTTCTCCTCCTCCTCAAAAAAGGGCCCTCTTCTTTTTTTCCCCAATGGAGTCATAGGATCCGGCGTCTCGGGTTACTTTTTCGCCTCATTGCTCTTTTATTTTGTATTTATTGTACCTTTTTCTTTCTTTCACAATCTGTTAATACGTACCTCCTGTTCCTGAACTCACGCTACTCCTCCCCCTGGCCACCCGCGACTTTATTTGGCGTCAGTGGGGTCCCGTCCGTTGCTTTATCTCGGCCAGCAAGCCGCGGTCCGAACGGCTCAGGCCCCGATAAAGGATCCAATATCCAGACCTCGACGCATCGCCACACGCTCTCCAGGTCGCAGTTGGCGAGCCGCGAGCCGCCTTCTACGAAGCAACATTAGGAAAGATGGCGGATTCAGTGGGTACGTCATGCCGTGCTAATTCCCGGGGTTGCTTTTTGCCTCTCCGAAATCCGGGGGGCCGATGGCGCGGAGGATGATGGTTCGCGATGGTTGACGTGATGGACCACAGATCGCGTGTTTGTCCACGCCCTCAACACAGTCAAGAAGATTCCCAAGACAGGCGCGTCACGGCCGCCACCAAACGATCGGCTCCGGCTCTATGGACTCTACAAACAGGCCATGGAGGGCGACGTGGACGGCGTCATGGAGCGTCCGAATGCCGCCTCTGGAATGACACCCGACGACCTGCAGCGCGAAAAGGACAAGTGGGATGCGTGGAATCTGCAAAAGGGCCTGAGCCGGACAGAGTCTAAGAGGAGATACGTCGAAGCCCTGATAGACACGATGCATCGCTATGCGACCACGCCGTAAGACCTGCCCCTTCCTCGGCACCACCTGCAGATGTAGCCGAATCCACTGACACCCTGCCAGGGACGCCAAGGAACTCGTCGCCGAGCTCGAATTCGTCTGGAATCAGATCAAACACAACAGCCCCAGCTCCTCCATGTCATCACCGAGAGCCAACCGGTCAGCCGGCGCGTCCCAGCAGCACTACGCAGACCCACCGAGCGACGCCGAAGGCCCCATGAAGGTCATCAGCCCGATGAGCGAGTACGACGAGGCGGAATTGCGATCACAGCGGCAGCTGGACCTCGAGGACGAGATGGAAGAGGGGCAAGAAGGGAGTCAACACGGGGGCCGGTGGCAGCGGAGGGTGGAACGAGCCCTGACGACCATGTCGGCCGAGGTGGCCGCGCTACGGGAGCAGATAACGACGGGCCGAGAGTGGCGGGCGAAAAAGGAGCGCAGCTTCCCGGCGTGGGCAAAGTGGTTCGCCTGGCTGCTGGTGAAGCATATGTTTGCCGACCTCGTTATCATGGCCATTGTGCTATTATGGATGAGGAAACGCAAGGACCGTCGGCTAGAGGATCTGGTGAGAGCAGCTCTGAGGCTTGCGAGGGAATACGTCCGGAAAGTTCTGCCAAGTCGTGGCCAGCCTGCTGCGAGTCTGAAAGGTCCCAGCCCCTGACGAACGGACTCAGGTCGATACAGAGGATAGGTCCTCCTTGCCCATCTCAGACATGATGTGGTATCTACCTCCTAATTGGCAAGAGAAGCTTGGAACCAGCATGATGGGACATGCCTGCGCGCTGGCCTGCTTCCTGCCGAGTACCTACCTCGAACCCTCAATGCTGCCGGCGATAGTGGTGCCGTCGATGCTCGAATGGGGTTAATATAGAAGAAGGCTGGCTCCGGGTCAAGACAGAGATTCGAGCATGTCTATTGGAATAGATCTAAGGCAGGGCCTACTAGGCATTGAATAGGATAGAGAGAACAAAGGCAATGTAAAAGACAAAAAGATGTCGTGGATTTGAACAAAGAAACTTGAGCTGATTATCGAAAACTTGCCAAGAGGGTAGCTTAGGTAGGCATCACGTCAATCCTCAGCGTACGTAGTAGGGGCTTAACTTTATCCTAGACCCACTTCTACGCCCATAGGCGCAAATCTCATTGGTTCATATATATCCAAAATCGTGAGTTTGCTCAGCCTTCTCTACCTAAGGCTTATGCAGGTACCTTCCTCAACCCATTCATCATCATCAGTCACACATCATCACATGCACAAACTGCAACGCTACACAGCGTTTGGTCGCGCCGAGCAACCTCGACCGTAAAGCACGGGGGTCTACATAACACCCTTCCAACCCCCCGAAAAGCAACCTACGGCAAAGCAATGGCTCACCCTCAGCGCCCGCCTGGCGGCCTCGTCCCCGAGCTCGACGACATCCCGGATCCCAAGGGCCAACCCATCATCCCAAACATCGGCAACTTCACCCCGGCACTGTTCGCCCTCATCGACGAGTCCTCGACCCTCCTCGACCCCGCCGCCGACGACGACCCCACTACCGACGACGACCCCACTACCACCACGAGGCTCGACACCCTGAAGAAGAAGCTCGAGGCCATGGACGCCCACGCCATCGCCAACCGCGACAACTTCCTCGCCCTCTGCGTCCGCGAGCGCGAGCGCTTCCAGCAGGAGGGCCGCCGCCTCGAGGCCCTCGGGCAAAGGACGGGCCAGGCGCTCCCGGACGTGCCACGCGGCCTGCACCCTAACAACCTCGCCGCCATGATCACCAACATGGAGGCGGAGCCCCAGCTGGGGGGCAACGTCGAGGTTACAAACATCCCGAAGCCCCCCTTTGCTGTCCAGGGCAACCTGCCGGTGCGTGAGCGCCAGGCCATCCTGCTCCTCGAGTTTGCCGGCTTCGCGGTTGACCTGGCCGACGAACGCGAGGCGGACCTTGCTAGGCAGCGTGCCGAGCTCGAGGCTGAGATTCGGAGCGAGCAGGCAAAGGAGGACCAGGCCCGCGAAGCCAAGTAGGCATCGGCTGGCAGACCTGGCTTTCGAAGGGATACTACGCCTGCAAAGACTGAGGATGTCGTCAAGGCAAATACGGAGCCCAGCATCACACCTACCAAGAACAAGTACCGGGACATGTTTCTGCCAAATCCCAACAGAAAGAGAAACAAGTAACATAGAAAATGTGTCTTGAACCTTCTACGTCGCGGCGAGGGAAACAGGTATTCAACTCATTTACCTCTGCCCTCCAGCCCGACGTCCTATATGTACAAACACTAAGTTACTAACTTCCGAGACGCAAAAACAGCAAAATCTTTCTATTCTTTTACAGCTGCCGCCGCCCTATGCCCCATACTCGACCTGGCCCATGGGCCTATCCTCCTCCATTCCGGGGGCCATAAAGTTTGTCCGGGAGTCGCCCGAGGCCTTGGACGCTGAGCAGCGTGCCATTGTCGGCGAGCTAGGTGAAAGAGTCAGCAGGGTTACTTTGCTAGATGTACAGAGACATGTATCATACCTTCGCGAGATAACATCTGTGAAATAGAAGTTGTCGATGACCTTCTTGAGAGGTGAGCCGCTGGACGCTGCGCTCTTGTTCTGGTCCACGAGCTGAACCTTGCTCAGGGCAGGGAGGGCGACGGGCTCGACGACATCGTAGGCAGCCAGGGCAGGGCTGATCTCAGCCATACGGTCCCGAACCATGGCAACGTCGTCGTAGGGGAGGGGTGCGCCCAGGAACTCGCTGACAGCTCGGAGGATCTTCCAGTCAGTTCGGGCAGCGCCGGGCAGGGAGGTAGCAGCTCGGGTCATCTGGACTCGGCCCTCGGTGTTGATGTAGGTACCGGCCTTCTCGGTGTAGGCAGCGCCAGGGAGAATGATGTCGGCGATCTGAGCACCCTTGTCACCGTGGTGACCCTGGTAGACAACAAAGGCATCCTTAGGGATGTCGGCCTCGTTGACCTCATCGGCACCCAGGAGCCAGACAAACTTGGGCTTGGTCTCGGCAACCTCGGCGGAGGGGGTGGTGAAGCCAACCTCGAAAGCACCGGCACGCGAGGCCTCACGCTGAAGAACGTTGTAGCCCTGCCACTCCTCGGTTCGGAAGTTGCTAGCGTGCTTCTCGACAAAGGCACCGACGGTCTCGTAGTAAGCCTTGGCATCAGCGTGGTCAGTAACACCAGAGCCCACGATGATCATGGGTCGCTTGGCAGCCTTGAGCTTGTCGCCGAAGGGTCCGGCAAGAGCCTTCTTGAGGGCGGCGTGGTTGTTGCCAAAGTGCTCAAACTCAAAGGTGGAATCCCATGTCTCGCCAACAACACCAATTTCAAGGTCGGATCGGAGCCACTGCTTTCGGATACGGGCGTTCAGAACAGCAGCCTCGTGTCGTGGGTTGCTACCAACAAGCAGAATGGCATCGGCCTCCTCGATACCCCAGATCTGGGAGTTGAAGAGGAAGTTGGACCGGACGTCGATACCATGGGCGATGGGCTGGCTGCCAGTGGGGGTATCCAGGGCGAGGTTGTCGGAGCCGAGCTTGTTGGCCATGTCCTTGGCAACAACCAGAGACTCAACCTCAGTAAGAGCACCAGCAATAACCTTGAACTCGTTACCCTGGGGGTTCTTGATCTGCCAGGCTCGGGCAACCTCGGAGAGAGCCTCCTGCCAGTCAGCGGGCTCAAAGCGGCCTTCGCGGCGGACCAGAGGCATGGTCAGTCGCTGGGTCTTGAGACCATCGCAGGCGAATCGAGTCTTGTCGTTGATCCACTCCTCGTTCACGTCGTCGTTCAATCGGGGGAGGATACGCATAACCTCGAGGCCGCGGGAGTCAACTCGGATGTTGGAGCCAAGACCGTCGAGGACGTCGATCGACTCGGTGTGCTTCAGCTCCCAGGGACGAGCTCGGAAGGCGTAGGGCTTGGAGGTAAGGGCACCAACGGGGCAGAGGTCGATAACGTTGCCAGACATCTCCGAGTCCAGGTTCTTCTCGAGGTAGGTGCCAATCTGGAGGTCGTTGCCACGGCCGGTGGAGCCAAGCTCCGGAGCTCCGGCGATGTCGTTGGCGAAACGGACACATCGGGTGCAGTGAATGCATCGGTTCATGGACGTCTTGATCAGGGGGCCGATGTTCTTGTCCTCGACGGCTCGCTTGCCGCCAATCTCGTGAAATCGACCTCGGTCGGCACCGTAACGCATGGACTGGTCCTGAAGATCGCACTCTCCACCCTGATCACAGATGGGGCAGTCGAGGGGGTGGTTGGCGAGCAGGAACTCCATGACGCCCTCGCGGGCCTTGTGTGTGAGGGGAGAGTTGGTCTTGACCACCATTCCGGGTTGTACGGGCCAGGCACAAGAGGCGACGGGTTTCGGGGCCCTCTCAACCTCGACCAGGCACATTCGGCAGTTACCGGCAATCATAAGCTTCCTGAAGCATTGTCAGCCATGTATCGGTCGGAGGAACGCTCGGAGGTGTCGTACTCATGGTAGCAGTATCTAAACAATGTCAGCCAGGCCATTCAAGTTCGTTATTGCTGTGTCGACTCACCTCGGGACTGTCGCGCCCGCCTTCTCGCAGGCCTGGATAAGGGCGGAACCGGCTGCAATTTCGTCAGAACAAGACCCCAAAAGCCGGCCGCACATCCAATCATACCTTCAATCGAGACCTTCTTTCCATCTGGCAGCACTGTTAGCGATCCTCGGACGGTCAATGGCTCGGGACATAAAGATGCTCACCAATTGTCAGCTCCACCTCGGCTGGACGCTGGCTCGTCGTCGCGAAGGCTCGAGAGACATTGGCCGCCCGTCGGCTGGTCCGCCAAGCCGAACGAGCGATGGTGTGTCGGAGCATCGTATCGCCTTGACGGGGTGAAGGAGATGAACGTTGCAGGCCGTTGCGGCGAATATATGCTCAGTAAGTCGTTGACGTCTCTCGAAGGGGACTGCTGTTCGGGTGATGGATTTAGTGGCGCTAGTCCGCGATTAATTTACATTCATGCTCATTGGCCAGCGGTCAATTCCTCGTGCCTGAGGCCACAAGGCACCACCCATCACCTCATCACCCCGATCCGCGGCCGCGATTTTAGAATTTTTTCTCTTCTTCACCAAACAAAATTGTACACGGGCACATTTTATTGTAGGTCAGCTTGCGCGACAGAACTGCCTCCGCAGATCTGTCGCATCAGTCGAGTCTTCCTCTATCTTGTGCTCCAGAGAAATATTACGCCGTTTATGGAAGCATGGGAGAGTAACCAATCTCTGTGACCGTTGCCTCTTACCGGCGGTCGTTACATACCACCAGCTGGGACCAAGTTGGATAGTAGTAGACGTGATCCCGAAGACAATTCTCTACGGGTTTTACGCCGTCGTCTATAATTTATGAGCTACAGCTACACTGAATGGCTCTCTCGGCCTTCGGGGGGTCGGCAGTCCACCTAACCTCCTCGTCCTTGTCACCCTTAAATGTCTGCCCGTCAAACGTCTGTCCATCCCAGGCGTCTTGGAAGGGATGGAGAGCCATTTGCATGATGCGGTTCATCACATCCCTCTCACCACCTTTTTCCACGCGCTTGATAACCTCGTCGAGGATCCAGCCTCGAGGGACAAAGTTGGGGTTGATCTTCTTCATCCCCTCGATTCTCTCGCTGTCCTTTTCTTCAGACACACTGTCACCCTCATCCTTCCAGTCTTCAACGACACGTTCTCGCCAGCTTGCCAGCCACTTGGCAATGCGCTCCTTGGCCCCGTCTTCTGTGCCGGTGGTCATTGGCGGGCCTTCTTTGTGGAAGAAGGTGGACGCCTTCTCCTTGCGACCCTCCTCGGTCGTCAGATCTTGCAGCTTGAGGTTGCTGAGGCGACGGAAGAAATGGTGAAAATCCAATTCCAGGGCTTCCAGTGTGTCCAGAGCTTCGCTAAAGAGCACGTCAAAGTCAGAGTCCTTGTGTGTCTTCAGGCCAAGCCGGGCAGTCATGAGTCTCTTGTACTCATTGAGGAACACAGCCTTGAACTCCTCGCCGGCTTGAGTGATGAGCTTCTCAGCCCTGGCCACAACTCCTGACTCCTGCTCCTTCTTGACGCCTTGTCCAACAAAGGTTGGGTCGTCCACCTCGGCACCCATTCCCATCATCTCGCCGATGGCCTCGCCGAAGCGGACGAGATTCCACCAGATGATGGTGGGCTGGTTTCTATAGCTGTATCGCAGACTGTGATCATCGTGATTTGGCGTGTATGTCGGGTCAAAGTTGTCCATAAAGGCAAACGGACCAAAGTCTATCGACAGCCCGTAGATGGAGGTGTTGTCTGTGTTCTTCGGAGTGTCAGCAATGTTCTTCAGATTCGCAAGCTGTCCACTTACCAGCACTCCATTCATGAATCCATATGCTTGCCAATTGGCCACCGTTACCGCATTGCGCCTGACAACCTCTCGATAAAGTCTGGTGAACCGATTCTCCTCGGCGTCTTCAGTTCCTTCGATGACATCACCTGCCACTCCACGCTTTGGCGACGGTGAAGTTACAGGCTCGTCCGGGTTCTCCAATCGAGCAGGCAATTTATCCCAGCCACCAAAGACGTCTTCAGCAATGTAGGTAGACAGCTTTCTGATCAAGTCGCGGTCTCCCCTGGCACGGAGGATGTCAAAGTTGCCCAGACGCAGCCAAGACTGGGCGAACCGCAGCACAATGGCACCCGGCTCGATCCTCTCCCGGAGCACCTTGGAGTTTGGCAAAAGAGAAAGCGACAGTGCTCTGGTGGTGGGAATCTTGAGCGCATTGAGCGCCTCGGAAACGACAAATTCTCGGATACTCGACCGGAGAACCGCCTTTCCATCAGCGAAGCGAGAATACGGTGTCAGACCGGCGCCCTTGAGCTGAAGCTCGTAGCGTTCACCAGAGGCTGGGTTGGTTGTCTCGAAGAGGGATATAGCTCTGCCATCACCGAGTTGACCAGCCCATTGTCCAAACTGGAAGCCACCGTAGCATTGGGCCCACGGATACCCTCCCTCGAGCTTCTCTTGATCCCAGCCGTATAGCTTGTTCCCGGCAACGAGCTGTCTGAAGTCGTCCGTCGTCTCCTCTCCGGCCTTGATACCCAGGTCGCGCAGCGCAGCTGGGCTGACAGCAAGAAGCTCAGGGTCCTTCTGCTCGGCCGGGCGCACCCATGTGAAGATGGCCTCGCGGACTTGCCGGGGTGTTATCTGATCTCGCGGGGTCTTGTGCGATTCGGCGGGCGTAGGGAAGACGGCATCGGCGGGGAGGGATTCGGTAAAGTGCCACGACTTGGGAAGATCCTCGAGGGATGCGCCGGGGTGATTCGCAGTGCTTGAAGCAGGCGCCGTCGCGCCGTTGGAGAGATGGGCTGCCATTTGGATGATTCTCTGCGGACGTGAGCGAGGGATGGTCCTGCGGAGGGCGTTGCGGCAGAGCATCAATGGCGGGGTTTTATGACAGGCGGCTCGAGTGTTGATTTGGAATCATTAGCGATGCCTGCTAATGGTAGGTAGGTAGTATGCATCTGCCGCTGGCTTATGGTGTTTGGCTGACAAAATGGGTGTGGCAACTGCCTGGCCCTCCAACGCTTACCGTCACCCACTCATTGATGGATGGATGGATCTCCATTGACATCACATCTCCGGGAATTCGGGCACCCCCACATTGTCAGCTCCGATGACCCCCGGCTGTTCGGACGCATGTAAGACGGAACCGGGCCGCGTTTCTAGTTCGGGATTCATGATGCCGACGACTTGGAAGGTGAGACACGAAGGAAATCAACGGGTCATGAAATGGACGGAATTATCGCCGGTCACTTGACCGGTGTTGGCGAGCATGCTACTCTGCGAATGCCGAAGAAACCGATGCTATGAAGCAACGCCAAAGTCGCTGATATTTATTATCAGTGGCTTACCTATGGATGGGATACGGCAATGACATTGACTACCTAGGAAAGCACATGTCTACCGGCATGATATGCAATTTCTATGACTGCTTTCTTGTTCAACTAGGTACCGTATCCCATGTTTCCGATCCCGCACTATAACCCGGACAGTTATTTCCGGGTTACACCATCAGTTAATTGTCCATGACACAAGAATGGGGAAGACATGGCAGCCCTGGGCAGGCATTAGTTCCGATTGTATCAGCACATTGCGCATTTATCGTCATCACTGTACTCCTTATTCGACTGCTGTATGTAACAGCTAGAGGACTAGTCACTACAAGAACGACGTGACGCATCCCACACGCCCTATGTACATACGAATAGGGCGCCATTTGGACGGCAAATGTGCAAAGACCCCGCAAGGACATGCCCTGCTCGCTTGCTTCTGGCCTGCCCGCCGAGGTCGCTCGGCCGAAGATCACGGCATTGTCCCACTCTCGATCGCCATCTGCGGATGTCGATTCGTATTGTTGCGTCGGTGGGGGGGGGGAGACTACATAAAACGACACAGCTTCCCACTCACGGCTGCAACTCTTGAACCTCAATTGACACTCTGCAGAGCTGAACGCCTTCTGCTGGACCGGACAAAAGCTACTCACTTCTAAACAATAGTCCACTTCGTGTATAGAATCATTCAAGATGGGCGCTGGAACTCCACTGGACATCCCCCACTACAAGCTCAACGACGGCAACGAGGTCCCGGTTGTAAGTTTACCCACTCAAGAGTCACTCACTACTCTAGGCACAACTCCGGAACTCGATTCCATCTGCGCAACGGCATCAACTTACACCTCGTAGCTTGCATTTGGACTGGGCACCGCTCAGTACAAGAATGACCCCAACAGCGGGCTCGACGCTCATGTGATTGACATCACCACAAAGGCCATTGGGGTCGGCTACCGCCATCTCGACGGTGCCGAAGGTCAGTTCAACCCCCAAGTCAAAGACGAATACCGCTGACAACGACTAGTTTACGGCAACGAAGAGGAGCTTGGCCAGGCTATCAAGGCGGCTGGCGTCCCCCGAGACCAGCTCTTCGTCACCACCAAGATCCCCGCTGAGAAGAAGGGTTCCGCCATTGAGTCGTTTGACGTCTCCCTCAAGAAGCTGGGCCTCGACTACATTGATCTCTACCTGATCCACGGACCCTGGTTCGCTGAAACCGACGAGGACCTGCAGAAGCGATGGGCCGAACTCGAGCAGCTCAAGGCGTCCGGCCGTGTCAAGTCTATCGGCGTGTCCAACTTCCTGCAGGTGCACCTCGAGGCCATCCTCAAGACGGCCAAGGTCAAGCCCGCCATCAACCAGATCGAGTACCACCCCTACCTCCAGCACGGCGACCTCGTTGCCTTCCACAAAAAGCATGGCATTGCTGTGTCCTCATACGGTCCCCTCACCCCCCTCGTCACGGCCAAGGGTGGGCCCGTCGACGGCCTCTACACTGAGTTGGCCAAGAAGTATGGTGTCACAGAGTCTGAGATCGGTCTGCGATGGGTAATCGACCAAGACATCGTTGCCCTCACAACGAGCAACAAGGTGGAGAGACTTGAGGGCTACTTGTCTAGGCTCCCCAAGTTCAAGTTGACAGCTGAGGAGATTGCCGAGATTTCCAGGCTCGGCAACAAGAAGCACTTCCGTGGATTCTGGAAGAAGTATTTTGACGAGGATGATCGGTCATAAAAAAGTCACCACTGGAGCTTCATATTGTAATGTGTCATGATATAGGTGGCAGTTGACTGCGACAAGTGGACACTGAGTCCCGCGTAAAGTAGATTCATACAATGACTGCGTAAGAGACATATCTATGATGGCTTTGTACCCAGCTTCATAACTCATAACTCATAATTCGTCATCCGAATCAGTATCGCTTCCTGCGGGTGGGGGAGCAGGCTTGGCAGATTTCTTGAGACCGAACGGGAGGGCTCTTCGGGGAGGAGGCTGAGAGGCTTGTGGAGCTTTCTCCTGAGAAGCAGCTGACTTTGAAACAGCTTTCTGCTGAGAGGAGCTGGAAACCGCTCCGGTGTCATCCTCGTCGTCACTGGAAACTGATGCAGTTGCTTCCGTCGTATTTCCAGGATCGGTATCATCGGGTTCCTGCTTGATGTCGACTTCCATTGGCTGAACCTCCTCCTCTTCCGACTCTTCTACCCTCTTTGAAGCAGGGGCCTTTCGTTTTGACGCCCTTGATTTGCCTGCTTTACGGGCAGGTTTCTTTGGTTCTTTGACTTCTGGCTCTTCGACCTTTGGCTCAACAGACTGAGATGGCTGCGAGTGTCCTGGCATACTGGCGTTGAAAGACGTCGATGCCAAGACCTGTTGCTGCTCACGAATCTTGACCTTCTTCTCGTTTAAAAGGTCTCTGAACTTTCTCAGCAAGACTGTCTCATCCTCATCCTTGGCTTTGATCAGCTCCTCCAGCTGGGACTGGAGTTGAGCTACGGCAGCCTCTGAGTCGGACGATTTGACCGTCAGGTCGGCCACGGCTTGCTTACTGGCGGCGGAGGTCTCAACGGCTGCACCGCACCATTCAAACAACTCGATGGCCTCATCCGGATCATAGCTGAGGGTGATGGCGCCAAGGCGTTGCTAAGCCGGTTAGTGCCTGATTCCAGTTTCAGATGGCATCATAGACTCACAGTGATGCCTTGTATCTCTTTGCGAATGGTAATCGAGACCGACTTGTCACTCTGAACTGTGGCTGTGGCCTGGATGTCCGGAACCGGCTCCTGCTGAAACAAGGCCTCGAGAATGCTCTGCCATTCGCCCTCTGACGCTGGGCAATTCTTCACACGGAGAGACACAACCCTATCGTGTTTCACTAACAGAGAAGTTAGTTTACGTCAGTGCTGGAAATTGCGGACCGGGGTCCTAGATTGCGATGCAATGGAGGGGAATGGGATGACTTGCATGATGCGACATATGGCGCCTCCCCCTCAGTGCCCACCAGCTTGAGATCCAACGGCTTCGAGCCCTTGGAAGTGACCTGGACGAGGACAAAAGCGGACTTGTCATCGCTGCGGGCGAACCTGAGGATGCGAGTCTGAGCCATGAGTGGGGGAGGGACTGATCAGTGCTGATGTCACCTGGGGGGTCAGAAGGATTCTCGTGATTTGGATGATACGAAGGGTTTAGATTGAGCCGGGTGGAATGATGACAGATGACGGCGTAGCGGGAATGATCTCGGACGGAAAGACGGAAGCCGTTGGAGCCCTTGCTATGTCTGAGAGTGAGCGAGACACGGGCCGACGAGATGGGCGCGTGGGAAGCCGGGCTTGTCTGAGGAATGAGGTCTTGTTTCTTGGTGTAGCCTTCGGATGCGTGGTCCGCCGGGGCAAACAGAGACGGGAGAGACAGGAGGGGGGCGTGAGGATATTAGGTAGGTCCAGCAGCAGGAGCAAACTCGATCGTGAACGCCGTCTGCTGCTAGTTGGTGGTGATCTGTTGTTGGTGGTGCTTGGACCTTCGGCTGATCCGCAGAGTCTAGGATTCGAGCGAGCGCCCGGGCGCAAGATTCAGACAGGGGAGGCGAGGGCTGACTGACGAGGGAGGGACGGAGGAGGGGCAATTGTTGGTGGGAATGAAGACAAATTATTGTTGTTTTTTTGTTGGCAGAATCGAGCGGCGGGTTTGATGACGAGAGGCGTCGTCCTTAAATGAAGGTGATTCGATCTTGATGGGATCAACGCTGCCAGGCAGGCAGCTGTATGTATGTGGGAGCGGGCGGCTGCAGCCTGCAGGCCGTCGTTAGTCCAGGGCATCTCCAGGCCACATGGCCGCCCGCTCCAGGCACCTCCCGCCGCTGGAGAATGACGGGCCATGTACGGAGTAGCGACGGGATTCGCGGTGGGGAATAGGGGACCTTGGCCCCCGAATAAGCTGATCTGGATCAAGACCTGCCCTCCTCCAGGACCCCTAGAGGCCTGGCCCGGGCCTGCCCAGGTCTAGGGAGGACCTGGCAGCTGGCCTCGAGATCGTGCCCGCGTCCAGGTGGAGTTGAGTGCCGGCATGACAGTCGCATGAACAATGCGACCACATTTCTTCCAGAAGGGAGGGTAGTTAATCTATTCTGGAGAGCACCCAAGGCAGAGTTTTCAAGTGACAATGAAAGCAAGTCAGCTAATAATGTCCTTGACCCCATTGAGCGCTCCGGGTTTCTCGGTTAGTGTAGTCCAGGAACCAAGAATGGAGGCACAAAGCTTGGGAAACAGATGATCCAGCCTCCCGCGCCCCAACAAACGCTGACGTCCGGCTCGCAAAGCGTTGTCCGATCAAGTTTGGCTTGGTTGCTTGGGCTTGGGCCTAAATGGGCTTGTTCCTCGTCGCGACCATGACGCGTGGGAGGGGAGACCGGCGCGGTATTTTGACTCGGAGCCAATCGGACAAGTCCCTGAGGCAAGTAGCCTGAGCGTTGGAAGGAGCAACTCACTGTTTCCTCAAGCTTCTGGGCAGATCATGATCACGTGCTTCTGCCCGGCCTCCGAATTTTCCATTTTTTTTTTCCTCTTCGGAGGGCCCAGTTTGGTGTAGCGTCTCCTGTAGTCCTGGGTAGCGCAGTGCCAACCTTGAAGGGTCAGAACCTGTTGCCATGGATCTTTAGTGACCTCAGCGCCCAGAATCCGGTGGCCTCAGTGGACGCGACCTCATCGTGGGAAGGCACGTCCCTTATTAGTTAGCCGGAACCTCGCTCCTCCAGCCACGCCCACTGCGACCCCCCCAGCCTTTCTCTTTACAACCCACCATCCACCGACCTTTGAGCCCACCGACCGACCACATTCCTGACCTTCACATCTGTCTCGCACGTCACCCTCTCGACCGTCGAAAAAATCCTCAGCTATCAAAACCAATTCCCCCTGTTTTGCGAAACCCCTTTGACCGTTTGTTTGCCTTTTCCGCTTCGTCTGTGGCCGTTCTTTTCCACAAGACCGCGACGTCGCGAGGCCGCATTCCCAGCAAACAAATCATCTACAGTCGCTTCTCCGCACACCGAGCTTCTTTATCACCTCCGAGACGCACGCCAGAGAACCAGCCCCCCCCCAGCTGCAGCAGGACCGAAGAAAATAGTTTCCCACACTTTTTTGAATTTTCTTTTACCACTCGACCTCAACTTTCGAAGCCGCATCGTCCACGCCATTATTACGCCTGGAGGAAATGCTGTTGTATGCGGGGAACTGTCGCCGTTGACAAGAATGACTGTGCGCAATTGACATCGCGTCCCGACAGTCGTCTCAACTGCGATTCCCTGCCACTTCTTGGACCTTGCAATAGATTGCGCACCAAACACACATTACACTCGCTACCATGGAACCGTTACGACTCAAACCCCGACAACCGGTGGAGGCCGATATGGAGGACTGGGACGATGACGACTTTGTCGTTGAGGGCGACGACTTGACCTTCCGCAGCCCGTCTACCGCCACAAACGTTCCCTCCCGGCCATCTTCTTCTAGACGCCGCGACTCAGGCTCGTCGCACTTTTCCTTCCGATCTGAGCTGGATGGCGAGGAAGAGAAGCACGTTCACATACCTGGAGACGACGAGAAGTCAACCCGAGACGCCATCGCCGCTGCTCAAAATGCCGGCATTCCACTACCAACAAACGTACCATCATCCGCCTTGATGGGCGGCACTATCAAACGCTTGGGTGGAAGAAAAATACGAAAGATTATTCAAGATGACTGGGAGAACGACATGGAGCTGCCCGACACATCTCAAGGGTTCAAGATCAAGAAGCTGGACCAGTCCGCCTTTCCTGAAAGCTTGCGACAAGTTAGCATCGGCTCCTCATCCACACACACCAGCCCAGGCAACGTCATTAGGTTGGCCTCCGCTCTTGACAAGGATGATCGGAGAGAGTCCATCCAGTCTGCTACAAGCAACCTGTCCGCAGCCATAAATCTGGACAAGTTCAAAGATGCCGAAGAAGATGACGACTTTTTCGGAGATGGCGGAGACACGATCAGGGTCTCCAAGAGCCGTCAACCTAAACCTGTTTCCTTCATTACACCACCTACTCCTCAGAAGGAAACAAAGCCCGCGGATGCCGAGGACGATTTTGAAATGGATCTCGAACTCCCATCAGATGGAAAGCTCAAGCTCTCCACAAGAAAAGACATCCCCAAAACCCCTCTCAACCAGTCTGAAGATCTGGACTGGGGAGAGAGCAGTCTCGGAACTCGATACGGCGGGACACGGCGGGATGCGCGATCTGCCCGAAGCTCGTCAGCATCGGCTCTTAGCCCCAGCGTGTCTAGTTCGATCACCGCTGAAAGCGAAGACGAGACTTTTGATGGACTGGTTCTCCCCCCCGGACCTGTCAACTGGACTGAAAGGTTGCAGCAGCGCCGGAAGAGCCGGTCTCCACAGCGAATTTCCGAAGAACCCATTGTGCCTCCAAAGAAGGCGTCTGCAGCTGAAGCTGATCGGCCTGACTTTCTTGACGGGCTGGACCTTGGTGACGGCGACGTGTTTGACTCAAGCAAGCTCACTCTCCACAAGAATGTTAGGGTCAAGGAGACGCGGCCTGCGAGTCCCGCTCGCCCCAAGGCGGCAGTGTCTCTCACATTTACAAGCAAGCCTGTCAACACTCGGATACCTCGGCTGAACCATCATGAGCGGACGCACTCGACATCACTGGAGCCCGTGTACGAGAGCGGTGGTCCTGCCCCCCAACGAAGTCGTCGCTCGCATTCCAGACTGGGCCACTCTTCACAATCGTCCACTGCCAGCCTTCCAACTCCTACTACAACCTCACCTCAGGGTTTGCCACCGACACCTCGAAGAAGGGAGCTTGGTCTTAGAACATCGACGAGTTCCCTCCGAACTGAGCCAACTACAACCAGTGCTCAGCTTCTTAAGCAAAAGCGTTCCCTGCCAGCTATTAGGGCTCTGAACTCGCCAGCCAAGCCTCCCACTCTCCGCAATGAACGACCGCCATCGAGGTCGGAGAGCAACCGACCATCGTCTGGACCACGCCCAAAGACGCCCGTGGAACGCCAACGACAGAGTGCCACGGAAAGCCCTGCGACCACTCGCAAGAGTCAACTGCCATTCTTGCCTGCTGGAGCCTCCCAATCACAGTCACAACACGCCACTACAAAGAACATGCGCAGCTTCCGTCGCCACGACTCCGACAACTCGATTGAACTACGGCCCAACTCCCGCACATTTTCTAGGTCAACAATGCGGTCCCCTAGTCCAAATCACCGTTACCGGGTCGCTGCAGACACATGGGAGCGTCTTAGCAAGCCAAAGAACAAGAAGAACTTTGGAGACGGGCACGAGCTGGATGCCTTTGACGATCTACCAACATCGAAGGAGACCGAGACCAAGTACTTGAAGCAGCCTACGACTTCGGGGCCAAAGCCTGCCCTACGGAACAAGCTTTATCAGAACGTTCTTCCGGATAGGAACTCGGCAACATCCCCCTCGATACCGCAGACTCCACGACCCTCCTTTACGCCTCACTTTGCTCGTGACACGGCTGCGAGTAGGATCGCGCGGGAGACTGCTCGGGCCCAACGAGTTCCTAGCAGCGGCTCGTTGACGCCTCTAAACAATACCCAACGCGCCACTCCACTCAGCGCGAGGAGCAGCAACCTCAATCCGTCTCTTCCACAGTCGACCGTCCGGTCCAAGAAGCACAAGAGACACCAGCAGACAAAGCCCCATCTCATCTCGAATCTGAATAGTGGAAAGGAGTCGAAGAGTAAGTCGATGCTCAAGCGCCTTGGATCTCACACTAACCAAGCCACAGTGGTGAATGGGATGTATTATAATGCAGACACATACCGGTGGGAAGGCAACGAGAATGCCCTGCATGTCTTTGACCCACCGGTACAGACGCCGACTCAGGTCGCATCGAACAACACACGCGAGAAGGAGGCGCCGACACCTCGACCAGCGCTGATCACCAACATCAGCGCAACCAAGGGTGTCCAGGTGGTCGGCGGCATGGTCTTTGATCCCCAAAACATGTGCTGGCTCAAGCTTGACCAGCCCGCAAAGCCAAGCTCAGAGCTCAGTGACCCCATGGACGGTTTCGATGCTCTCGATGATGAGGACGTTTTTAAGGACATTCCCGATCTCGAAGACAACACTGCCGATGACGAGGGCGTGCAGGGGCGTGTCAGCGACATCAAAGATGACTGGCTCGTGGGTGAAGAGTTTGATGTCGGACCCGAGTTCATCAGGCGACAGCGCGAAGAAGAAGAGCGGTGGCGGAAGAAGTGTGAGAGATGGATCGGCCGAGGATCGAGAGATCGCGAAGCCTGGCGATGGACGATTCGCGAGCTCGTCTCGCAGTTTGACGACTTGGCCATGTGAGAGTTTGAGTTTGAGCCCTCGGGGCTTCCTTCATTCCCGACTTTCTTCTTTCAGCAACAATTGTAACACCACGCACAATCACCATGTCGGACCTTTGTGGATACACAGCACAGCACAGTACGTTGGACATGTCGGTAGCAAGCACCGGTTGTCACGGAGGCATTATGGCTGGATACCCTGGGTGGTTTGGTTTGGTCTGGGTTGTGCGTTGACGACACGGCAAGGGGGATTCTGTTTGTTTGTGATTTGTGCCGGATCTAATGTTTTGATGCCACCGCCCGAGGAGGGTTGTTGACGATATGACCATGTATTCTATGGGAAGTACCAGTACCTGGGTTGGGCTGGCGGGCTGGCTTTCGGTTTTCATGATAGAGAAAAACGGTGGGATGCGGAAAACCCCTACGATCTGGGAGTAGGGGGATCTAATGACGAGACGAACTTGATGACTTGTTTTACCTGCAGATACCTTTTATCCATTCCTTTAATTTACTTTCATTTGTATAGAGGCGTCAGGAGCATCGCGAGGCGTCGATGGTTGACGAGGTGAAGGTTCAAGTGGCTTGGCATGCCTACACTACCAACATCGTCCATTCAATGTGATGGCGAGCAATTCGGAGACCAACAGGTTGTTCCTGTAGGCGTTGGTCTCTTTGATTCATTAACATGATGTTCGGATGGGTAGATGCTCTTTCACCTCCAGCCAAAGCCACACCTACCATTTGACAGCGCTAGAGCCGATGTCTTTTGTATGAAGTCAAAAAGAAAGCCTCAAGACCTGCCTGGGTTTCTCTTGATAGCCCGTCAATGACAGGCAAAAAGAAAGGTCTCAGGGGGAGTCGAACCCTCGCTGGCGGAATCAGAATCCGCAGTCATAACCGTTAGACCATGAAACCAATTCATGACTTGGGCTTTCAAATTTGTAATTATGATCGTCAACCCCAGGAGTAGTTGGCAACTGTGCGCATCTTAGGTCGCTCCTTGTGCAGGTCTTCCCCGAGTTGTTTTCCCTTTAAATTCAACTATTCGTGCTGCTTCTTTTCGGATTGGTAAGGTGCGAAGCGGGTACAATAGATCCGGGATGAAAGCTATCAACTGTTCTAACCACGCTGTGTCTCAGGGACGCGGACTCAGCCGTCAACTCAGGTTCCCGAGCATCCCCTCCCTCAGTAGTAGCTAGGTAGCTACTCGGGCCTCAGTGTTGTTGCTTGTCTGGCAAATCTCGCGGGAGTGGGACTCAAGTCCCCATATGATCTATTACTCTGGGGTCTCGAGTGGCTTCTGGCCTCACGTAGACCCCGTTTCGGGTGTGGATGGCTGAACCTATCCAAGTTGGAAGTAGTTACGGCACCGTTCAGCAATCCGTCTGTCTAGTTCCTCAAAGTCTGCATGAGGTGACCCAAATCCAGCCTCCCAGGTACAATAGGGAATGAGTTGCGATAGGCAGGTAGGCATCTGTCCTAGCCATTAGGTAACTCCAGCTCTACATGTTGTATGAAATCAGGATAGGGATATTCATAGATTGCTTAGAGGTCACTAATTTAACCTCATATATTCTATCAGATTATGATAGTAATGATTTCGCCGTGAAATCTGGTTATAGGAGGTGGTCGTGGTCACCTGTCCTTGAAGCTGAGTGGACACTTGAGTGACCTCGGTCAAGACGTCCAAGATAGAAAACCAAGACCTTTATATGCCAAGGGCCGGTATTATTGAAAGTAGCTTCTAGTTAGAAGACAGGAGCAACTTTGCACATCTTCTGGTAGGCCAGTTCCGTAGGCGTGGTTGTCAATTTCGTCGCCTGACTTTAAAGGGGCTGACCCTCCGCTGCCGCTCATCCCTTAGTCTGGTCTGTATTTGTAACTGACCTCGACCAAACGCAGTCGCCTTCTACCAAGACGTCGTCTTGCATAGCGAAGCCGCCGTCGTCACTGTCGACGCCAGCCTTGGTCATCTGGAATAAGGGAAGGGAATACGAGAACAAATTTCGAGTGGCCGCCCCGCCCCCCGACCAAGCAAGCCCCTTTGAGCCCAGACAGCCCCAATAACAAAAGTCTCGTCTAAATGTCATGCATACCTAATACTAGGATAGAAAAGTTGATAGAATAGTTAAAGATCATCGCACTTTGGTCCTACGTAGCTCCATACTGTTAGACAAGATAGAGAATACTCCAGAGGTTCTCACTTCTTCATGAATCTTTTGCTTCTATCATCTTAGCCTCACTTAACTATCACCACACCGTTTGTATGGGATAACAGACCAAGTATTGCTTCAATCGCTCAAACGATAGCATCTTTTATTATTCCACCCATGAGATGAAGCAAGCACAACTCTAAGATATAGAAACAATACACCTAGACCCCCCTTTTTTTTGGACAAATAAACGCCCGTCCCCACGGTTGGTATCTACTTTTTACTCTGCTTCGTTGCCTTTTTAGTGTTACTCCTGGGGTCCAGACCTCTTCGGCGCATGGCGTTCCACCGACCCTTCTCTATGTACTCCTTGTCCTCGTCCTCGTCCCAGCCGCCAAAGTCGTCCTTGGCCTTGGCCTCGTCGTCGTCGTCGGCGGTGATGGGTGTCCTGTCGATGATCTCGTCCTCGTCTGCAGCGCCGGAGGAGCGGTCGCGGGGAGCAGACGAACTGGCGAGTGTAGGTCCGATCTTGTGGAACTTTGCGACAAAGAAGCCGTCGACGTTGTATGTGTGGGGGTAATAACGGCGGGTGTGGCGCATTGAAGGGTCAAACCTCTTGCCCATGTAGCTCGTGAAGCCCTCTTTTCCAAAGGGCAGACCTGTGTCGACGAGGCGGACGTTGGGGCGGCGCGAGAGGGCGTACTGGACGACCCGCTCGTTCTCCTCGATGGTGACGGAACAGGTCGAGTAGACAATGTAGCCGCCCGTCTTGGAGGCGTGGTTGACCGAGTCGATGGCGGCGAGGACCAGCTGCTTCTGGATGTGAGGCAGCTGCATAAAATCGCGCTCCGTCTTGTTGGTCTTGACGCTGGGATCCTTTGCGATGACACCGGTACCGGAGCAGGGGGCATCGAGCAGGACACGGTCGAAGCCGCCCATGGGCTTGGGGAACTCACGAGCGTCGTAGTTGGAGACGATCACGTTGCGCGTGCCGAGGCGGTGGATGTTTCCGATAAGACCCTTGGCTCGGGCCTTGTTAGGATCGTTGGCCACGATGACGCCAGTGTTCTTCATCATGGCCGCCATGTAAGTCGTCTTTCCACCGGGAGCGGCGGCCATATCCAGCACGCGCTCGTTCTCCTGGGGCTCGAGGGCCATGCAGGGCAGGAAAGATGATGCGGCCTGGAGGATGTAGTGGCCGGCCAAGTACTCGGGGGTGGCACCGAGGGGAACGTTGCTCTCAAAGATCTGGAGACCGACCTTGGACCACTTGCCGACGGGCTCGAGAGTGACGCCGCGGTTGATGAGGGCCTGGGCGAGGTCTCGGCGGTGAGTGCGGAGGGTGTTTGTGCGGATGACGACGGGTCTCGCCGACTCGTTGGCCTCGAAAAAGGCAAAGGCCTCGCGGGGTGTGAAGAGGTTGAAGAGCTTCTCGGCCAGGTACTCGGAGTAGCCGTAGTAGGCGCAGATATCCTTGATGAGCTGTGTCGTGTACTCGGCCCTCGAGCGGCCCTCCTCGGAGAGTTTGGCAAAGTCGTCGAGCACGCGGATGTTTTCGGTGATCCTTGTTCGCAGGAGCTGCAGGTCGGGCGCCAGCAGGGCATTGGTCCTTGTGAGCTCGTCCTCGTCTTCGTCATCGTCTTGTAGAATGTGAGGCTTGTCGCCGTCGATGTTGGTCTGCAGAGCGTCCTGGGCCATCTCGGCGTCCGCCTCGGCAGCGTCCTCCGCCATTTGGGCGTCCAGTTTCCTCGAGAGACCCTCAATGTTGGCGGCTGTGAGCTTCTCCTCGGCGTCCGACTCGTCTTCATCTTCAGACCACATGCCCTTTGCAGGGCCAACCTCCTCGTCCGAGTCGAACACAGACTCGTCGTCGGACCCGGCCGCGAGGAAATCGTCCTTGAGCCCAACGCCCGCATCTGACGATCCATCCTCCAGATCCTCAAGGTCAAACTCATCATCCATATCCTCGTCCGAGAGCTCCTCCAGCGCCTGCACCGGGGCCTTGGTCTTCTTGCTCCTGCCATTCACCTTGGGCGCAGGCGCCGCAGCCTTCACAGCCTTCACAGCCTTGGCCCCCTTCTTCTTGGAGGCATCCTTCTTGTCAGAACCCTTCTTGGCGACCCCATTGCTCTTGGACTCAGCAGGCTTGCTGGTTTTCCGCTTCTTCCTCTCGGGCGTCTCGACAACGGGATCGGCAGGAAGTCCGGCCTTGCGCTTGAGCTTTGCAAAGTGCTCTTCCGACAGAGGTTGGGGCGGGCCCTGCTTCTTCATGCGACGTCCGACACCCATCTTGAGAGCACGCAATCGATTGCGTCGTAGTTGTTGGGCGAAAAAAAAGAAGGGATCGAGACGCGAGATGCTCGTCTTGTCTTGTCTTTTTTTGGCTAAGAAAAAGGCAGGTCCCCGCCGAAACTTTTTTTCTTTGCGCAGCGATGCAGGGAGGGGACTGATAAGATGGTAATCTCCACGTGATCCATTCTGCAGTGGAGCTACCTACACCACTCCCCAAGCAAGCCCAAGCCCAAGGAGATGCTCAATGACGATGATCAGGACACGGTCAACATTCTTTGTGTGCACTTGAGTCTCGATATTTCGCCTCCGTAGCTCTCTCCAAGGACCTTTCTTTGGACTTGAGAGTTTCGCTCATCATCTTACGTCAACTCGATCACCTCTCTCCTACCAGCTCAACCCCACCTCAAGCTTGCCTCCCATCGCGAGCTCACCATGTCTGAAACCGCCTTTGCCCAGACCTTCCTCGGGTCGCTCCAGTCGCGACCTCTCCGACTCTCCGCCGACCATGTCGAAGACCCCAAGACCTTCCCGGCTCGGCCACCTGTACGGACCTAGTATCACGCCTCGCGACGCTTCTGACAGCAATAGTACATCATCCCCCGCATGCCCAAGGCCATGAGCAAGCCCTCCCACCTCGCTCCCGGCTCCGAGCGAAGCATCACCGTCTCCCTCAAGTCTCTGCGCAATCCTCCCCTGAGCGTCAAGCTCACCTCGCAGCCCCTCGACACGTCGGTCCTGGACATCAAGAGCAGCGTCCAGAAGCAGACCAGAATACCCGTCGCAAAGATGAAGCTGCTACACAACAAGAAGCCCGTGCCGGACAGCAAGATCCTCAAGGACCTCCTAGGGGATACGGACATGTCTATCGAGTTTACGGTCATGGTCATTGGAGGAGCCGCTGCCATCCCCCCCGAGGAGCCCGAGGAGCCCGAGGCCGCCCCCGAGGTCCTCCCCAGGGGCAAGGAGGCATTGGAGACGGAGGAGTTCTGGAGCGACCTCAAGGGATTCTTGATGCAGCGATTAAAGGATGAGACTCAGGCGGAGGAGCTATCTGGTCTCTTCAGATCGAGTTGGCAGTCGAGCCAAGCAAGTCCATGATATCTCGGGGCGGAGGCATGATAGACGACACGATAGATGAAACATGGCAATAATTCCACATACCAGCATGCGAGTTTATTCCCGTGGTACGGTACATGGTCAGGGCTGGCAAATCTGAGAATTTACGTATCCGCCCAGAAGTAAACTCGATGGCTCACGTCCCCGGAAGGACATGCACCACCCCCGTGCTTCCATCCACAGCGCACTTTCACTCCTACATCATGGTTGTTTTGGCCTCTCAACGCTTGCAACGACCCTAGATATGCTCTTACGCCAGCCCGCTTCTATAGAGGGCGGGGGGCCAGTGGGTGATTCGTGACAGCGCGCTTAACCAGCAAGACCCTTGCTGACGGTCTTGAGGATGGGTTCGTATTCGATATCATCATTGTCGTTGGCCTGGAGCTCGAGGGCAATGCCGGTGAGTGATCGCTTGAGAGCCTCTTTGGAGGAGGCGTAGATCATCTTGGGCTGGTGGGGTGTCAGTTCATGGTTCGCGGCGAGGACAGGGGTTACGGACCTGGATGCCGGCATCATCGGGAGACCAGGCAATGAAGGCGAGCTTGTTTCTGCAAAAGGTCAGGATATGCATGTCTCTCTGGTTCTGGACTGTTCAACGCACCGGATGCCGTCGCCAGAGGCCAGGCTGTACTCAAAGTCGTAGACGGCGTATCGGGGACCCTTGCCGACGGCGCCCTGCAACGTGTCAGATTGTTGTCCGGATTTCTCGTCAGCTCATGTGTCGGGCGTACCGTTCGGGTCTTGGCGGTGGCGTTGATGAGCTTCTCACGGAACTCCTCCCAGTCCTTCTCCTCGGAGGCGTGCTCGACAACAATCTCCTTGTAGTCGTCCGAGAGCTTGTAGATGATGTACTTGTACTTCTTGTTGAGCTTCAGGTCATTGTAGGCAGTTATGCACTCCTGAGAAACGGTAGCTCTGGAAAACGGAGGCGGTGGGTTAGCGCGGTTGTCTCAAAGGATTGAAGCTGCGTGCTGCCCCGCGGCGGCGGCGTCATGGTCGAGGGGGAGGGGGAGGGGGATAAGG
>JABFEX010001128.1:0-13506 GCA_013623515.1 Fusarium illudens | reverse complement strand
TATCTTAGTAATATCTATTATATTTATCCTTAGAATAAAGAATATAATACTTAGGGAGTAAGGTATATATAATTATATATTTAGAGCGGTTAACCGAGGATATAAAAAGTATAGGATTTAATATTAGAGTAATAATATAAAGGTTAGATAATTAGTTTAAATAAGAAGCTTTTATAAATTAAATAGTATAATAGAAATTACTAAGAATACTCCTACCCGGGCTTATAATTATTATATAGAGCGCCTAAGTAAGCTAAATAAAGCATAAAAATAGTAATTAAAAGAGCCTTATTTTCTTTAAAGAAAGGTACCGCCTAAAGTAGACTTTTAAGGGGCGCATAGCCCCTATAGCGGGGCTGCTCTAACTAATAGGAGCGTATTACTACTCAATAGGTAGGTAGTGAGATAAAGGTTTGGCCGCGCGTGGAGCAGAGCGGAATATTAGTATCGCCGTGACACGTCGTGGCTGACATAATCCACCTAGCCAATTAGATCTAACCTACTAAGAAAGGTAAGTAGGTTGACAGAGGACCTAATCACGCCAATTAACAGCGTTTGCCCTCATGCTTAATTAATTAAAATTAGGGACTATTATTTATCCAATGTACTTAGACTTAACTAGATCTTAAATATCTCGGACTTTAACTATAGTAATTAGTTACTTGCTTCGCGCCATCTTTAGGGATTCTTATAGAGGTTAGGATTTACACTAAATCTAGTATCTAGCTATAGCACTAAATATAATTACTCTCCCCTTATATATCACAGCCCCCTTCAAACATGCCGTCATTAAAGCTAATCACCCGGTCCATATCAGCAAATTGCGAATCAAATAGCATCTGCGATATTACCCCCAGCTCGCCCCCGCCGCCTGCACTGCCGCTATACGACTCCGTGGTCTGACCCAGAGCGTAAGCATCGGAGGATATATTAACCGGCACGTAATGAGACCCTAGCTCCACAGCGCCGTAAGCGGTCTGTGGACTTGAAACGCTTGAAGGTTCATTCCGTAGCCATTGGCTCCCATTCGGACCTCGAGCTAGAGCCCCCTGCATGACAGTCACTGTGGGCGGGTGCTGTAGAGGTGCCTTCGAGTGCTTTACCTCGATCGTGTATGCAGGAATCCTAATCGTGAATGACTCGTCCTGGGTGCACTGAGCATGTAGCTGGATAAGGGTCGCACAGTACTTTGAAGCCAGATTCTCCCCAGGACCAGTATGTCCCGCCCATCGTTTCGACATGGCCTCTAAGCTCTGCGTCAACAGCCAGAACTCGGCCGACAGGCCATCGGTTGAGCTATAACGCCAGTATAGAAGCAGGACCCTGGCAGCAATGTACACGCAAAAGGCGAATTGATTATTAAGAGGTCCCGTGTTGGCCAAGCTCATGAGGTAATGATCCGTGATAGTCGCAATCTCGACCGCGGCCGCTTGGCACGTATCGACGCTACAGAGACTCGGCAACCTGGTCCGGAACGGCCAATTCAGCGGAGGAAAGGCGATAGGCTGGTGGAGAAGAATCATGGACGCGTTGTGGGTGACGTGGGCCAGGGTCAGATTCGGATCCATCCTCGACGACTGATGCGTAATGTTGACCTTCCACTTTTTGGGAAGCAGCATCTTCCAGTGCACCAAGCGGATGTCGAGCTCCTTGAACCGGGTCAGCCAGCTGCTCAGGTCCTTCTGGTCCCTGGTGTTGACCCTCTGCTGGAGGAAATAGCTCGTCACCCTGCTCAGAGACTCTGTCGCCTCGATGCAGTAGGCAAAGGCGCCCACGGTTGACATGTCGACGGCAGATGCTACTCCTGGTGATGTTCCCGCTTCGGACGGGGTGCGGCCCTCATCGTCTACCCCGGTCTGCTGTGGGACTGGATGCGCAGGGAGGAACGCGATAGGGTTTCCGATGCGTCCAGCAGATTTATCCCATATGCCAAAGTAGGGCGTCGAAACGGGATCTTCCTTTCTCCAGGTTATTCCGTCGCAAGGTAGACGACGATTGACATCGTCTGATGTGAGACTGGTGTTCCAACCAGTTGTCACAGAGCAGAAGCGGTCCAGGTTGAAGGCACACCAAAACACCCTCCGTCGCTCTTCAGCCTCGGTCCAATCCTGGGAGGGAGCCAAGGATATATAAGGCTGTGAGAAGGAGGTTCGATCTGCTTCGCCGTCCTCGATCGTCAATTGCAGGTACTCGACGGTTCGGGTCAATGCCCCTACAAGTGACCATGCTTGGGATGCTTCACCGTTGCCGATCTAGAGCGAGGTCAGTATGTCGAGTAGAGTAACTTGAGGAATGTGCACTTGCGTCGTTGTAGCAGATAATAATAAGTGCTTGCAGGTTCTCAACTGAGAGGCTCTTTGTAGCTTTGGCTACAACCCAATCCCTGAGATGTTCTTGATCCCCGGCCAATTTCATCGCAATATCCGCAACGGCCTTGCTCGGGACATAACGTGATGCGGCGAGAATCATTGCCTGCAAGACCAGGTGCAAGCTGCTCTTCTCTATGTCATCTCGAATCCGTCTATGAAATCGAGCCTCATGAATCATCGGGATCCACGGATGTATGTGTAAAAAGTAGGAACTAATGACTTGTTCCAAGACACTGTCATCAGGCAGAGACGGGACGTTGTGTCGATGAACAGGTTGATGTCCAACATCGCTGCTGATTCGACGCCGTTTGTGAGAGACATCGCCACCTTCCGGCGCCGACGAAGAGTTTGGTGACTTTCCGCTGAGCCTGCATATCTCTTGAGCAAGGGACAAGAGAATGCTGTGGCCAGCTGCGGTCTGTCCCTGAGGTGAACTTGTGTCACCACCGGAATCCGCTTCAGCCTGTAGGTTATTGAGAGCCTCCTGTTGGCTCGCAACGGATCGTTCCAATACGTCTAGTGTTTCTGGTCAGCTTAGATTAGAGAACCCGTGCATCACGCGATACTTACCAAGCCTTCTGTGCAGGTTCTCGATAGCCCCAGTCTTCATGCCAGGTTTCGCACGCTTCGACTCGTAAACGCATTCATATCCTGAACACGTCAGACACGGCAAGACCTTGTGAGGGGTCCATCTTGACCCACCTGTCTTGCGGCAGTGCTCGCATGTTGGAATCTCCCTGGAGCATCGAAGCTTGCGCTTCCGGCAGCAGTTGCAGGCGAGGCTCGTATCGGGGCCTCCACCGGCGGACTCGTCGGTGCGAGTGGAGGCGTCTGGCCCGTCATTATCCATTGGGGTTTCGTAAGATAAGCGGATATTCACGTGGTCCAAGGTTAGTGAATGTTTGTCACGGTGTTTCGGAGGAACGATAAAGGACTTGAGGCGGTCCCGAGTCCTTTTATCCGTTGTCCGCTTGAATTGTCCCGAGCCGCCGAACCCCGCCCCGGGGAACCCTCCTCGCTTTCATTACTGCTGTTCGAAAGATACCTAGATAGTAGCATTGATTCTACTCTAGGCATTGGTAAAACCAAAGACGTGACTCAGACCTCTTAAGTAGATTCTGTTTTATCCCTCTCTCCGAACTGTCGTGATATGGCCTGGGGTCTCCTTGAGCACCACCTCGGCAACTCGGACAGACATAGCCCGAAACCCGAATGATTTCACCCGTGCTTGATTATTATATCTGATGTTTTCTTTGTCACTTTTCTAAAGCGATTAACTCCGTTTATCTATTTAACCCTTTCAAGTATCCTCGTCGGCTTCCCTACATTACACTGTCATGGCCGGGCTTACTGGCTTCACTGATAGCCCATTCCGGGATCGCTCCGACCTTGTCCGAGCAGCCATCGCCCTCATCAAGCCGCTTGAGTCATATAGATCTCCATCTAGAGCCCGTGTCAAGTTGTTCCCTTCCACCGCTGCAGCATTTGACGATGTCGCTGCCCAACTCGAGGGGTTCGCCCGCCCCTTGTGGGCTATTCCAGCACTTCTATCTGACGACGATGAAATCCCCAGCATTGGGGAGGCTCACAGCTGGATCCATGGCATCCAAGCCGGCGTGGATCCCTCTAGCTCTGAATACTGGGGTGACCTTGGGCCTTGCGACCAGCGCATGGTTGAGATGGAGTCGATTGCGTTTGCGCTGCTGACAGCTCCAGAGGCCATGATGCGTCTTTTGGACCGAGAGTCGAAGCTCAACCTCACAAAATGGTTGCAGCAAATCAACAACCATGCCATGCCGCGTAACAATTGGCGGTGGTTTCGAGTTCTCGTCAACCTGGCACTCGTCAAGGTCCTTGGAGTTCCAAAAGACAAGGTGACGCACATGGTGGATGAGGACTTTGCAGTGCTTGACGAATTCTACCTTGGTCAAGGTTGGTCCTCTGATGGCGTCTGGGGAGACGAGAGAAAGCAAGCAGATTACTACTCCGGAAGTTTCGCCATCCAGTTTGCACAATTGCTCTACATTAGTTTTGCTCAAGGGGATGAAGAAAGAGTCCAGAGATATCGACAACAAGTAGCCGAGTTTGCCTCTCATTACTGGAGGTACTTTGATGTCAACGGTACCTACTCACCCTTCCCACTGCTACCTTCTTCCTAAACGTAACCTGCAACTCTAACTTGAGATAAGGCGCCGCCATACCATTCGGCCGCAGTATGACCTACCGATTCGCATGCGGAGCTTTCTGGGCAGCCCTTGCTCTCGTCGACGTCCAGCTCCCGAGTCCCGTGGGAAGTTTGGGTTCCATTAAGGGCATGCTTCTGCGGCACCTGCGATGGTGGTCAACAAAGCCAGAAACTTTCAACTCTGATGGTACTATGAACATCGGGTTTACCTATCCCAACATGTACTTGTCTGAGGACTACAACTCGAGACAGTCCGTGTATTGGTGTTTAAAGAGTTTCGTCGTTCTCGGGTTGCCTCAAGACCATCCTTTCTGGACCTGCAAAGAGGAGCCTCATCCAATGGCGAGGTCGAGTTTGAGCAAGCAGCTTCAAGTCGGCCATCCGGATTCTCTTCAAGTCATCTGGCCTGCTCATCACATTCTCTGCAATTCTCGCGAGCACCACTACCTCCTATCATCGGGGCAAATGACGACCAAGAGGTTCAAGGCCAGAGAAGCCAAGTACGGCAAGTTCGCCTACTCCTCAACATTCGGATTCAGCGTGCCGACAGGCCCGGAACTACACCAACTGGCACCAGATAGTACACTTACCATTAGCTTAGATGATGGAGAGTCGTGGAGAGTTCGGTGGCAGCCCTTCAACGTCAGGCTCGAGACTGCCTTCGTTAGTTCCCAGGGAGACTTACACAAAGTCCCTGCAGTGTCTAGTGTCTGGAGACCTTTCAAACATCTCGGCGTCGAGATTGAGACGATTATCGTGCCGTTAACTCCGCACTTCCCAGGGTGGCATATTCGCTTGCATAAAGTAAGAGGACTTGATTGCTTGAGCACTGTTCCATGGTCGGTGGGTGTCCAGCTGGTTGATGCGTCTTTCGCAATATCTGCTCTGTCCGCTACTGGCTATCATATCCCCAAAGATGCCTCTGGCAACATGACGGACGGTTGCTTTTCCGACTCATCGAGCATTCTGATTATGTCTCAGGCTGGATCTAGCGGCGCTGTGCATATAGCACCCAGTTTAGCCACCACTAACTCGACTGTTGAAGCCAAGCAAAAAGGCGAATCGTTGCTGATCGAAGCCGACCCAAACACCAACTTGATTGCGCAGAGAACTTTCATTCCTTCCGTTAAATACAGCATCAGGCCTGCTACGCTGAATGAGTCAGCGATGACGACAGAACCGATTGTCCTCGCAACTGGGGTATTTGGGGTATCAAGTCAGAACGTGGATCACGGTCAGATGAAGGAGATGTGGAAGAAGCGGCCTACTGTTCAACTCAAGATAGGTACTACGAGCAAGGACAGCATCCAAGTTTCGTAGGCTAAGCTCAATAAGATGACGAATTCTTGGTAGATGGATTGGGATTTGTGAACTTGGCCGAATCTGGTCGTCGCAGTCATAGCGGGTTGAGAGTTTTTACATGAGCATATATAGATGGTGACTTCATGGACTTCGTCTACTTGAGGCATTGCCAGTGTTTGAAACAAAAAGTTGATTAAAGTCTCGAGACCGCCTCAAACAGAAACTGACGTCAAGAGCACACAACAGAAGCCTCAAAATGCAATACATAATACCCAGGGCTACAATGCGTATCTCAACCCTCCTCCAATCGGCATCTATTGTGTCGTGAGATAGCTCGTCTCGGCTATCCTTGGTACCATATAAGCCTTGGTAACCGTGAAATTAAGATAGGGGTACTTGCATGATCACAATATTAGACACCTCTAGAACCCGTGGTTAATATGCGGAGGCGCTAGGTACTATTAAGACCTGATTCCAGGCTATTGCAATCTACCTACTACCATTTCTCGCCCAAGTCTGGCCTCCACGGTATGAATAATACCTGGAATGCCAAATCTACCAACTTATATAGTCTGGTTATCCCTCCCACCCTTCAAGAAACCTCATCGACCTTCTCCACCTCAAGCCTTGCTGTCTGCCTCTTTGGAGACGTCAATATGTTCAATACTGTCCCTCTTACTCTCCTCTTCACCGCTCGTGTCGGCCATGAATCTCTTCGTCTTGATGTCGCGCCTCCAGAGATATTGACCAACCATGAACAGAGTGAACCAGGTAGCGACAAAGACGGTATTGACAGTATAACCCTTGCGCCATTTTGGGGCTAGAGAAGATGGTTAGATGGACCGACAGAAGGGTGAATGTTCATCTTACCTTCGATAACCGGAAAAACGGTGATGGGGTAGAAACTGAAAAAGATCCATCCACATGTCATCTATTCATCTATCAGCAGTCTGCATCATCTCCGCCTTGCCGCTCGTGACGTACCATGGCACCTGTGGTGAACGCTCTCGCCTCTGCATCATCCTTCATCACCATATTGACCCAAGGGAAGAGGATAGGCGTGACGCAGCTGGTAAGTCCGAGCATATAGTAGGCGGCGACTGTAGCCGTAATTAGCACTGGCTGATATTTCACTGGGTTAGAAATCTTACAGTGAAGGCCGAGAGGGATGTCCCAGATCAAAAGGCAGACGTTGGCAAAGAACAGCACGCAACCAACGAAGCACATGACAGCCCAGATGGGATAGATCATGCAAAGGGACGTAACCGTGACACCCGCAAAGATGGCGATGGCTTGAACTCCTGTAGGAATGGCGTTGATCTGAGCCACGGTCCAGGTGCCGTTCAAGTCTGCCTCATGCTTGAGCCAGAGGGCCATCTGGCCGGCGATATAGGAAGTACACTGGAAGCTGCAGCGGGTGAGTACTAGATAAGAAGACCTTTGTTAGGTGACTTACAAGACGTAAGTGAAAATAGCAATGTAGAAATGCCAGTGAGTAAACACCCGCTTCAACATTCTCTTGCCAATTTTCTTACTCTCCTTGACACCATCCTCCCTCATGCGCGCCTGGGCAAGCTTCTGCTCGGCTTCTGTGAGCCACCAGACCCTGGGAGAGGTGGGCAGGCCAGGGAACAGGAAGAAGCCCGCAAAGGAGATTGGCATACTGATGACCCCGTCGATGATGAAGAGCCACCGCCAGCCAGCCATGCCTTGCACGCCATTGAGGTTGTTGTACGCCGCAGCCTGTAGATAGCCGCCGAACATGGAGCCGATGTTGGAGGAGACGTACCAGACGCCGGCGCGCTTGAACATCTCGTCGGAGCGGTACCACGAGGTCAACAGGAAGATGGCCCCGGTGGCAGCTGGCGTTTCCAAGACGCCAAGCAGGAAGCGGATGCCGTAGATGTCGTACTCGTTGCGGATGCGGCATTGGACAAACGTGACGGTTGACCAGAGGACTTCCATGGTGGGCAGATACCAGCGGGCCAGGTGTGGCCGGGAGATGATCATCATGGAAGGGATCTCGAAAACGAGGTAGCCGATGTTGTAGAAGGTGCCAAAGAGAGAGTACCTGTGGCCATGGTCAAATGAACTGCATGAATAATAGCAAGAGATGGCAAAACGCACTGATTTCCGTAAAGCCCCAGATCCTCTTTCATGCCAGAGACATAAGCGTGGTTGATGTTGGACGAGTCCAGCCACTTGAGAAAGACTGCATATTGTGTCAGTGAGAAACAAGATGAACACGTTGGAGTCGAGACTCACACATCAAGCAGCAAAGAGTCAAAAGAACGCTGTCCAACTTGCGAAGAAGCCTCTTCTCTTCCTTGGAGTAGTGGCTCGGATACCAATCAAACATGTAGAACCAGGCCACCCAGAGCGAGCGAGTCTTGGGCTTCGCTGTCGACGAACTCACGATGAGGGCTTCGTCCTCGAGAGGTTTGCTAATGGGCCCGATATCCGCCGCCTGGGCGGTCCTGTCAAGGCTAACGCGGTCACCCATGATGCGATTGTTGATTGGTGTTGATGCTTCGAAATGGGAGTGATTGAGACGAGAGACCTTGCCATGAACTTATACCCTCGAGAGAAAACAGGCTCAAGAGGCTTTCTTACTCCGGACTCCGCTTATTCCTCCACAATCTGCCATGTCGAACGATGATGCGGGGTCTGGGGTCTGGGGAACCTCCTCCGACTCCCGCACCATGCGGGGGGGCTATCTAGCGCCGGAGGAACGTCCTCGGAGGGGGGAGGATCTTGCTCCGTTGCTGGGGTCGAGTAGATGACGTTCGATTGAGAGATCGTCCGAGGCCCGATTCCCTTGCGGCTTACCGGACCATCTAGAGCGGGAGAGTATAGTCCCTTGCTAGAAGGATCGTCGTATCTCCTGTGGAAGCTGTCGACTACAAAATCAGAACTCCCTTGAAGCCTGAAGTTGTCTTGATTCCACCAACTCTGCTCATCAACCATCAAGGCACTATACTCCATCCACCATGTCACACACAGACCCTGGGATTCTAGACTCGACTAAAGGTCCAGACCCCCCTTACTCTTGCACAATTACAATACTTGGACATGTCAGCCCCTCCCCCGAGCATTCCGCGTCGCCCTCAACGCCGGACGAGCGATCGATTTGCAGCGAGACGTCTTGGTCAGATGGGCCTTCCAACTCCAAGGACTCTGAGAACTTGCAACACGGACGACCAAGCCTCTACAGGTACATTAGTGAGCTCTTTGAGGAGAATATTTTCGCCAAGCCTTGTCGGACTGCAGTCAAATATCTCGATCCCTCGTCGAACGGATCACTACAGCAACCCGTTGCATTCCCTGAGATAGTCCCGACAGAGGGCGCCAAAAACGGGCGATGGGAGCTGCGCGAACCTGAATTTTGGACTTGTGGTTTCTTCCCTGGTACCCTATATGCTCTTCTTGAACGGAGCATCAAGTACCCGGGGTCAATGGGACCTGGCGATGGTCTCGGACCAAAGATGACCGAGACACGCGCCCATTTGCAACACCTCTGCAAGCGCTGGGCTGAGCCCCTCTACGCCATGGCTACAAGAACTGATACCCACGATATCGGCTTCATAGTCATGCCGGCGTTGCAACGAGACTGGGAGCTGTTCGGCAGCCAGCGTAGCCTCGAGTCTATCATCCAGGCTGCTCACAGCTTAGCCACCCGCTACGTCCCCTCCGCAGGGGCAATTCGCAGCTGGGATTGCTTGTTGAAGAAGGACATCACCGTGACGGATATGGAGGAGAACCTCCTTGTCATCATTGACAGCGTGTGCAACCTGGACTTGCTCTTCTATGCGGCTGCTCAGGCCGGAGAGAGTGGCCTCGCCGAGATTGCTGCAACACATGCGAAAACATTGCTCAGAACCCATCTCCGACCTGAGAGTGCGAGTTCTTTGGCCGAGAATGGTTACAAGGGCCAGCTCTACTCAACATGTCATGTCGCAAACGTCGCTCCTCAGACTGGAGACCTGAAGTGGCAATGGACAGCTCAGGGATATTCTAATCATTCAACCTGGTCACGGGGCCAAGCGTGGGCTATTCTAGGGTACGCACAAACTTATAACTGGACAAAAGACAGGACATTCCTGGATGCTGCCTGTGGCGTGGCCGAGTACTTCTTGCATCGACTCGAGACATCTCCATCTTGCGTCGAAGTTCCAGTTAGGGCAGACTCTAGAAACGATCTTAGCCCAGAGGGCAGTCCAAGGCGTTCCCAAGGGAGATATGTCCCGCTCTGGGATTTTGATGCCCCCATTCAAGACTCCTCTCAGCCGTTACGAGACTCGTCTGCTGGTGTGATTGCGGCCAACGGAATGCTACTACTATCCCAGATTCTCACTGCGCAAAATGAGCATGCTTTATCTCGCCGTTTCTTCGAGGCAGCTATTGAAATCGTCAAGGATACTCTTGATCTTTCCTTGGCAGTTGAAAAGGCACGATTCGGAAGAGATGACGGTCCAAGCATTTACACCGAGGACGTTCTGGCTGGGCAGACATTTGAGGCCATCTTGAAACATGGGACGGCGAACAATAACGAAAACGCAAGAAGGCGGTACTGGAATCATGGTCTTGTTTATGGGGACTACTATCTTGTGGAGTTTGGGAATAGGCTGCTGACTATGGGGTTGATTTAGGGGCATGGCTTGGGTTAAGTGTGAATTAAATGAATAGAATTTGTTTCTTGCTACGAGTCGCTGCCTGCTCGTGGGTGATTCCTCCAAGCACCTAGATAGCTGGACCATCGTCAGGAGTGCTCCTGAATTTTGATCCTCAGCCAAGCCTCCTTGCCTGGCAATGTCGACCTCTGCTTCTACGGCAATGGCCATTACCATACCAGATTTCGTACGAGCAGGTCTATGTCAGAATCACCAACTGTCACGAATGAAGTTGTCCATATCAAGGCCCATAAATATGACAAACCCTCAGCTTTATCCTCGTGCTCCTGTATAAAGCTACCAGTCCCAAATGAAGGCCTTCTTCTTCGAACTGTCAGGGCACTGAACAATTTCAACATCAACTCCGGCCCTGCCACACGCAGCCAAAAGGTCTGCCTCCAACTGAGGATTGTCGTGCCACTCCACCACCGTCTCCCTCATCGCCGTCACCCACTCGAGCCGCCGGAGCCGTGGCGTCGCCGTTTTGACATTGTCCATCCATGAAGCCAAGACCTCTAGCTGGCAGCTGCCTCGCCACTCACCCACTGGGCTAAAGTCGTCACTAAGAGCAACACGCGTGACAGTTGCGGGCAAGGTTTCGTAGATACGCGCTGCTGGGACAGGGGCGACGAGTCCGGCCAAGAATGATAGTGGGAGTTCGAGAGTCTTGAGTGTCTCAAAGGCTACCAGACCCTTGAGGCTTTCGTTTAATCGAAGTTGAGGGCGGTTGCGGCTGTCATAGTCGCGTGAGCCTGTGATTTGTAGGTCGACAAGCGTCTTCTGGACATGCTGAAGCGCAGCCATGATCTCATTCAAGTTGATCCAGTGGATGCTATTGCTGTCGTAATAAACATTTGGCCAGCCGCGCCAGTCCCACCGAAGAGTTTTGAGATTCCTCGTCTCGGAAAGGATCGTGCCGAGGTGTTTGGCTTGGATAAAGGCGAGGTTCAGTGTCGTGAGTGTCTCAAGGGTCGGTTTGTGCTCCGGCCACTTCCAGTACGGCGTGTTCTCGATACAGGCCGAGACTTGGTGCACTGCCGGCAGGTAGAAGAAGGGCGTGAGGGAACTTGCGCCCTTGGGCTTGTGGCCTGGACTTGTGGCGAGTTCTTGGGGTTGCAGTCGAAGACTTACGAGGCAGTGTACGCCGAATCGCCATCATGAGGAGCATCCTACGAGGGAGTGGTCAGCCAGTAGATGGACCGAGAACGTGCTACCAGTAGTAGCTCACATCTGCCTCTAGAGGATTCTCCGCCAGGGCGCCCTGCAGCGGTGGCGTCTCAGATTCTTGTCTCTCGACTGCGGACATTTTCGAGACGAACTATCGGGACAAGTTGACGATGAAGTGACAGTGGGATCGTCACGCATTTAACAGCGGCAAAACCTGTGGGACGCTTCATAACTGATAGCCAATTAAACCAAGATAAAAAGTTCATGGCTTCCTGCCACATTCGTCAGCTGTGAGAAGTATTCATTAGCAGCCGCGACAGGGATAATGTTGACCTGCGTAGGGTTCCCCTCTCTCTTTACTCCTTTAAGGCTTAGACGGTGTTGACCCCGGTGCAAATGGGATGACAGCTGGCGCCAACCATGCCTGATCCAGTCCAAGGGCCGCTATTAGAGCGAATGGGGACAAGAGCCGGGCAACCGAGGTGGCATGGTTAAGGATTCGTCGGGCGTTGGGCCGGTTCCCCTTGAACGTGGCCCCTGCCCCCTTCGCGTCTTATTCCGCAGTTCGCGAGAAGAGTAACTCACCCTTGCCATTCATCCTAGCACAATGCTTCGAAGAATCTGTCAGTCCACTAGCAAGCTGGACAGCATCGGGAACGTCTTATCTCCTTTTCTCGGCTATTAACTCAGCCCTGGGTGGTACTAAGCACATTCTGACCGACCTCCAGCACGAATGAGTTCACCCCCGGGCAAAAGGATCGCATGTTTGAGGTATTCTTCAACTATAGGCGGAAGGTGTAAAGTATAGGCACTCGCACTCTTGTCATAGTCAAAGCTAGGGAAGGCCAGCAAGCATTGTGTCAAGGACAGATCTAACATTACTCTCACGTGGTAGTGGAATGCAGAGGTGGAAATGAAGTAATGTGAACTAAGGCTAGCACGCTTGACGCGGGGGCAGGGGAATAGAGGCCAGAGGCTGGGTAGCTGATCAATTTGTCTCTGTTTCTTGCTCTGAGGAGATGTTTGCAGGGTAAATAGAGTGTGCCATGAAATGGAAGCACCACAAAAATCTCCCACGACAGTAGATAACAAGACCCAGAAGACACAGTATTTACTCAAGTAAGCTGCGCAGCAGGTTGATCAACTGCTCCTTTGTGGTGTCAGGTGTCGCATCGCCACCAGAAGCGGCCTCCTCGCCGGCACCGGGAGCTGCCGCAGTATCGGGAACAAAGATACCCCATTCACCATTCATGTTATCAACCTTGATGAGCAGCTCGTTCTCCTCGACCTCGAACTCCAGTTCCCCGACAGCCGGGTCGATGACGAAGGCGCCGGCCTCAGTACAAAAGCGACCAATGGCGCCAGTGCTGATATCGAGGGTGCCTTGGGAAAGTAGTCAGCATATAAATGATCAACTCATCACCACAGTGCAAAACTCACTATTGGGGTTCAAGATGTAATCAACCTTCTGAAGCGTCGAGCCCTCGGCACCCTCGGCGAGATTGACAATGAAGGAGACTGGCTCGACAGCGCGGAAGCCTGCTGGAGGAGCCGCGGGCGATGCATTCTGGGTGACGGTGAGAGTCCGGTCCTCGGCGTTCTGGAACTCGATCTCGAAGACGCCGTTTTGCTGTCAAGTCGACATGGTTAGATAATGTGCCCGTTCAACTGGTAAAGGTGTAACTGGGGAGGGAACCTACGCCTGGAGGATAGAGAGTATCAACCTTGCTTCCACCAGGAAGGACAATGGGCACATCGAACTCTCCTGCTTGTTCAACCTCGTCTTCACCCCCCTCCTCACCCCCCTCCTCAC
>JABFEX010001126.1:0-14884 GCA_013623515.1 Fusarium illudens | reverse complement strand
CTATTGTGTTTTTTGATATAGTTGAAGCCCGGCCCTTGATGGGATAACTGCGCTGATAGATAGTAAGCACAGAATAAAGAAAAGAGATAGCTGTTACAGGTTCAGTTTGTGGCTTGTGGGAGAAGCTGGAGGTGGCCAAGGACTTCCTCGCAGAGCCCTTTCGACGTCATCCACTTAACCCGCTCCGCTCCCGACGAACTACTTTTTGTTTCCTCGAGGAGAATTGCTATAAATACCTGCCCTAGTTACGGAGGTACCTTGCCCAACAGTCTCCAAGGCACCTCGATAGTTCTGCTAGTCTTGTGACGTCATTCAGCCAATTTCGCATCCTCAGTGGTGGCCTTTCATCCAGACTCAGATGCGAAACGCGACGAGCTGAGAGCTGACGCTTATAGTGCTCAGGTCATAATCAGCCGTTTGAAACAGCCGATGAAACAGCATGAGATGGACGGATGGCTCGGCACATCGCTACAGGGGTTGGTTCGTATGTGGACCTGGTTGGTAACCACGACCACGTTTCAATATAGCTTGTTGACAGCTTCTCAAAGCGGATTGGAGTTTCTGTTAATGTTTCAAACATCATACCGCTATTTATTCAGCACAGCTCTTCCAGCGGCCCTGATTGGTATTTCAGAGTATTCCCGCCATGCAAAAGTTCCGCCCCTGTGTCGATCATGACCTGTCGTTGCGTTACTCTGTCCCCTCATTGGCTGCGGGTCCTTGGACCAGAGTCCTGCTAATACGTTGCGATGATGGCACGTGGGCTTGTGTAGAGTCCTTATCGCATAGCATTGGCCGGCATTCGTCGAAACACCTGCTGTTTTGGTGAGTTTGCTCCGTCGGCTTGAGGATACTAGATTTGGATCCTTTCCGCTTGCTACACCGAGCCATGATCTTTGGCCTTGCATTGTGCAAGGATCAACTGGACTATTTAGTTCGCGGGACCCGATTTATCCTGACCACATTGCAGTCTCTTTCATCTCAACCGCTCATGATGGCATACACACGATTCTTGATCTCCCTTGCTCTCGCGTCAGGCGCTTCTGCTGCCTCGAGCAAATCTTGCTCACGCGATCTGCCTCTATCATGCCACAACACCACCAGCGTCGCTGACACATGCTGCTTCATTCCTGCTGGCCAGCTGCTCCAAACCCAGTTCTGGGACACCAAGCCTGCTGCAGGTCCACCTGGTAAGTCGACTTAGCATGTTATTGTTAACGGATCTCGTTCTGATGATGCATAGACTCCTGGACAATCCATGGTCTCTGGCCCGACTACTGTGACGGCACATACCCGCAATTCTGCGACTCTAGCCGTGAATACGATGACATCAGAGGCATCGTGTCCCAGTTCCTCGGCAATTCGACCCTGTCGTACATTAACAAGTACTGGGTCAGTGACAACGGCGATGATGAGTCACTGTGGAAGCACGAGTGGGACAAGCACGGCACTTGCATCAGCACCCTCGAGCCCGACTGCTACACCGGCTACCGAACAGGCGCCGAGGCAGCAGACTACGTCAAGAAGACTGTGTCGCTGTTCAAGACGCTTCCCACGTACAAGTGGCTCGCCGAGGCAGGCATCAAGCCGTCCAAGTCCAAGACGTACACTGCCAGCCAGATCCAGGATGCTCTTGAGGAACAGCACGGTGCGCAGGTGACCATTGGGTGCAGTGGCAAGAATCTCAACGAGGTTTGGTATCACTTTAATGTGCAGGGATCTCTTCAGGAGGGTACTTTTGTTCCTTCGGATCCTGATGGAGGCAAGAGTAGCTGCCCTGACTCTGGCATCAAGTATCTGCCCAAGACTTCTTAAACCTAGCTAGGAATCGGTATGGATATGATTCGGCATATGAAGCGCTATTGGTGCCTATCAAACTATGGACAGGGGGGAAATGTTACGTGGATAGATGACGTACCTTGGCATGATAGTGATTGCAATGCCAAGGCTGTACATAGATGCTTCTCAATATGCCAAGTATACATTTATTGTTTTCACATGTCGCATAGTCGTATTTTCCTTCGATGAAGCCAGTATTTACTCCCTCAGGGGATGAGTCTTCGCACATGGCAAATCACTAGTTGCTCAGCTATTTTGACCAAGAAGACACTTGCAACGGGCCTATAGCTAATCGAATTGATCACCGCACCTCTACACAGTAGGGCTGGTCTCTTCATCAATCTTGATGCCAAACGCACCCGAAGCAGTGGTATAACTCTCATGAACAGCCTCACTCGCGTAGACCCTCATCTCCTTCTCATACGCAGCCGTAACACCAGGCTTGTACCCTCCAGCCTCGCGCAACAGCCTTCCCAGCAACGCAGAATCCCGCACGGCAGTATTAGCCCCGATACCTCCCGCAGGAGTCATGGAGTGAGCAGCATCTCCAATGACAGTCACGCGAGGCTCGTTGGGCCATTCTGGGACACCTGATGGGGTGGAGCAGGTAATCTTCCAGAACGCAGCCTCGGACTCGTTCATCTCCTCAAAGAGCGGCTTGAAACGCGGGTGCCAGTCTTTGACCATTGACTTGGCAATGTCGGCAGCCTGTTTCCCCACGATGGCGTAGTCGTCGTTGGGTGCTCGGATCACGCCTGGTTCTCCTCCCATGGTCCAGCCAAACTGGACATCGGGGTCGTCCATCTCACCCGGGCGGACATTGGTGATGATAAAGATGGCACCGTCAGATCGCGTGGCATCTAGGAGCCTGAACACGCCTTCGCCAAGTCCCTTGAATGCCGTGGTAGGTGCCTGGCCGTGGATACCTCTAGCTCCGGTGTCGTAGACTTTGAGTTTTCCGCCAGAGACTTGCTTTGCAACCTTGGAGTAGATGCCCTCACCGCCGACGAGCATCGAACCTTCAACCGACTTGGTGCCGTCGGAGAAGATGGCCCGGACACCATCGTCAGTCAGCTCGTAGCCCGTGACATTCTTGGCCCATTCAATGTGATCCTCACAGCCCTCGGAAAAGATCTTGCGCATATCTCCTCGAGCAACACCAACAACCTTGCCGCCCCGCGATGCCAGCTTCTCAGGCATGACATGCTCAGTCTCCTCGCCGGTCACGGCATCAAATGCGGAGAAGCCACTACCTCCAGTTTTGCCGCATTTGTTCCAAAAGTGCTCCCACGTCTGAGCATCAAGAACTGATTCGATAGCGTCGAGACCCTCGGCAGATAAACGAAGCCGGTATCCTTGAGCGCGAAACACAAACGACTCGTCGCGCTCAAAGATGCGGAATGGAATCTTGGACAGTCGAAGAGACTGAGCAAGAAGCAGTGAGGCAAGGCCGGAGCCTGAGATGAGGATGGGCTTTGTAGCTGCCATGTTGTTATTCTTGAGATAGGCAGGATACTCAATCTGTCATGGAGAGTCGCGAGGTTAAATGATAAGGATGGATGAGAGGCTTGGAATGCTTGCATCAGCCAGCGCCGCCTTGCGACATGGATTACATCAGCAGAGTGACTTTCGAGTCTTGTTTTCCCCGCTCAATATGCTTCTATTATTAATACACTCTAACTACTTCAAGTTTGGGCGTCAGCTTGCCAAGGGCAGGTTTCCGATGCTACAAACCTTTACGCCTCTGGGCTGAGACACCTCTCTATCTTCTTGCTTGATAAAGATCCTGTATTGGGATGGTATATACTCGGAGATTTGTATCAGCTGTATGACATTTTGCCCAGGCAGTTGAGTTATCAATAGATAATCTGTTGCTGGCGAAGGGAGTGTTACCCTCATAGACCAAGGCAGGGTATCTCATCCTTTCGGAGTTCTCGGGTCATCTAGATTTGGATCCTTGCTTGCTTGCTTCGTCAGCGGCATATTCCCAACTAATTCGAAGACAAGGCCCAGGTACAACAAAATCCATTGTCGCTTCAAGATCTGAGCTAGTGCTAAGCCTGGCCGAGATATCCCAGGACCACATCTACATTGACTTTCCTCTGCTGCCTTCTAAGTTCTACTACGATAGACCCTGGACATTAAATGCCTACGCCAAGGAGACAAAATGCCGAGCCGAGCCAATTCAGACTCGCTCACTGGATTGCCAGGACGGAGATAGCAGCTCTAAACAGGGACGCCGTTAATTCCCAGAGGTCACAGAGGAGGAGCTAGAGAGTAGCGAGATGATCTTCAGTTATGTAGGTACAATGAAACAAGCATGCCCCACACGAGCAGTCTTCCCGACTATTTTCATGTACTGAGCGCGAGAAAACCTCTACGAGAACTCATACTCAATCTCGATAGTCGCCGCTTCAACGTGGTTGACCCAACGCCCTTGCTGCAAGCCATGTCAGTAAATCTTCACGACGATGAGATATCCGAAAGCCTACCTCAGCTCTTGCCCAAAGCACAACGATGCATCCGGGTCCCAGCAACTCGAGAAACCCTTCACCGGCGCCTACCGCTCTCTCATCCTCGACATGCGTCACCACGCCCCTCCTCCACTCGACCCTGTAGTTCCGATACTCACGTCTCGCCGTCAGATTGTTACACACTCTCCACGCGAGACGTCCATCCTCTCCCTCGACAAAATCCCACCCACGGGTGTTCAAATCATCCCTCGCATGGGGGACATCCCACCACGTACGCGACAGAATGCCTGCAAGGGCCGCATCTGCCTCGTTCTGCTGGGCATTCACGCCGCAGGGACGTAGAATACTGGCATCGAACCACGTATTGCTGTTTTCAAACGTACCCTCCCCGCCAAAAGTAGCCCATCCTTGGTCCGCAGCCCTCGTTTGAAAGATGATGCGCTGCGGTGTGACCATGTTCAGCCCTGTTGGGATGCGTTCAGAGCTGAGATACAAGCCAGCAACGCGGTAGCGGTCACCAAACCCGCCTCCCAAGGTATCTGCACGATACTCCTGCCTGCTATCCCTGCGTTTCGCCAGCCAGGGATTATAGCCCAGGGAGATGATTGGCCTCGCGAGCTCTGGGAGTAACTGGCCTGCCAGGAGTTCGCGTGTCTCGATGGCATCATCGGGCGTAGGGTGGGAGGTTTCGGAGAACGGGAGCGGGTTGGGTGTTTCCTGGTCCATGTCTGTCTTGGTAGAAGCGGCTGGCTCTGGCGACCAACCCCGAATCTTGTTGGATGAACATGTCATGATGTCAGCGAGAAGATTCGTTGATGAACAAGAAACCCAGCCCTAGGAGTAGGCCACTTGAGGTAGCTAGGCAGTGTCGATCGGGTTTTAGGGGCTTATGGCTTGGGTTTCGTACCTAAGTGGGCTTGCTGTACTCGTTGATTTGAGGCACCGTCTGGATGATCGAGGCGATGATGACTGCTCTGCTGAAATATTTTGAAGTAAGAGTTGAATCAGAGCTGGGAGCCTGATCAAGTAGCCAAACTGCCTGGGCTGATTTTGGCCGAGCGGGGAGAATGTTGTGTAACGGGTATACGTCACCAGACAATAGCCAGTCAAGTGAATAGATTCCGAAGCCTGCCTCGCTGGCGCAGACAGCCTTATTTGTATGGTCTTGAGCTTGAGGGGCTGACCCTCTGTCTGGTCTTGTCTTGTCTCAGCCTGACTACGTACGTCACACACTGTGCCAAATTTGAGCCAGCGAGCGAAGTGGCCGTAAAAGCGGCGATCCGTGCCGCGTCACATGTTGCTTGACTTTCACTCACAATACCAAGGCCAAGATGACCAGTCCATATATCCCAGTCCCCCATCTCGCCAAGACGCCAAGCAGTCGCCCTAGGTTGCAGAGCGGGCCTCCATAAACTCGACTAGGGGCTCAGAGCCGCTTGGTAGTTGAGGGTGATCCAGCAACATCGTGGCGTAGGGTCTTGTGGGTGGTGGAAATAGAGGCATCAGGCTGACGGACTCCCTTCAACTGCGACCATACGGGGCCACAGGCCAAGCCAGCCCTATATCTCACGCTGGAAAGATCACTCGCCTGCTCTCTCAATGTTTAACTAATGGAAATGGACAGATATTCATGCATATCCTCAATAACTGGTAGACTACACGAAATGAATCGCCAATACTTCAAGGCTTTGCAAATTGGGTATCTAAACCACTAATGCTGGGCTGCTGTTTCATATCTCATCTCGCCTATAATCAGACATTATCCCCATCCCCATCGTCACCGTCCTACTTATTCTCCGGCCGTCGTTGTTCGACATCTCCAAGCAACTCGTACTCCGGCTCGTTTACCGGTAGTTCATGTGGCCCTTGGTCTATGGGCAGTTCCACCGGCTTGTCGGTCCCGACTGCATGATATCCTTCTTGGTGGGACTGATCTCGATTCGTGTGGTCTTGGTCCGCGTCCTCGGCGTGTGATGCAGCTCTTCTCCGGCGGATGACCATGAAAATAGCCCCTGCTGCGGCCAAGGCGCCAAGACTTACGCCAACACCAACACCCGCCTTGGCTCCAGTCGATAGACCGCTGTCTTTAGGTGTTTCGTCGTCGTTGCTGTTGTTCTTGTTCGAGGTTGTCGATCCACTTCCACTCTCCTCTTCCTTCTCGTCGGTGCCGTCGTTGGAGTTGGTAGATGCGTTTTCGTCCACAGTCGCTACCTTCTTCGCATCCGCCCACGTCCCATACTCGTCCAGGTGTAGTTGCATAACACTCCCTCCCTTTCGGTAAAAGATCCATAGCTCTTCAGATTCCGGCGCAGCAACCAACGCCAGGCGTGCCGACTTATCAGCCTCAGGCCACTTCTTCTCCCCTTGATCATCGGCAATATCCCACCCATCTTTCCCATTGGCGATGTGATGCAGCTTCGAGTCTTTGCCGATGTAGAATATTGATGTCAGAGATTCTTCGTTGGACGCGAGTCCGAGGCTCACGGTTGTCGCATCGAGTGAAGGGATAACAAAGGCTGCGTCTTTTGACCAGTCGATGGCGATTTTTGATGTGCTCGTTTTGTTGGTCGGGGCCGGACTTTTAAAGCCTAGGGGGAGGGAGCCTATTGTTTCTCTAGTCAGTGTCTATATCATCCCATGTCTCATCCTTGAAGCTTCAACGCGCAAAGGCCAAGAAGGGAAACATACTCAGCATCCACTTGTCCTTGTTCGCCTCCTTGTACTGAGCAATAGCGAAATTCTCGCCATCATGCGGAAAGACCACCGACATGTTGGTGCCGGTGGTTCTTGCTGCAGCCAATGCCTTGCCCTTCGGTATTATCTGAGACACAGGTCCAAGGTAGACCCAGTCCGTGTCGTCGTCGTACGCCAAGAGATTAACTACCCCATCCTCGTCGTGGTAGAATAGCCGGTTCCCCCCAGAGTCGCCGAGTTCCACGACCGCCAGCCCTGTATCCTCGTGTATAGACGGTGCGCCTGCGTCTTCGCTGACCTTGTACTCTCCGTCGGATGCGATTTCGTAATCGCCTGTCTCGTAGTTGCATGTAGCGTCGACGTTGATCAAAGAATCGTCACGTGCCTGGAAGAAAACTGAGGCCTTATACACAGCTTCGCGTTAATCTCTAGGTAGTTCAAAGAGGGGAGGAACAAGGGCGTGGGTCGCTCACGACTGTTGTTTCCAAATCATCGTCCCACCATCCGACTACCGCCAGCGGCGTTGCTGGCTTTGCCTTGGCCTTTATCGGAAACTTGTGCATCTTGTCTGTAGGAAAGATGGCTGTGCCATTACTATTGCAGGCGGAGTGCACCAGATCTCCGGACCCAGGATCTTGGAATGCAAAGTGAGGTGTGAGAGTGTACGGCGACCACGTCCACCAGCCAGTCATTCCCATGGCGGGATTCGCAAGGAGGACAAGCGGCCCCAAGGCCGTAGCGAAAATTGATCGAGCCATATCGACGAAGGGTCTGATTAGGGCGAGGACACAGCGAGTAACCCGAAGCCACGGATTGCTCAACGTGGCGGGATTTCCATCCGGGCAGGACGGCACAGAAGATCGAAGGATGATAGCGACGGCGCGAAAGAGAGATCTAACGTTAGTGAAAAGTATGATGTTAAGGTTAAAGGTGAAAGGACCCAAGAAATCGAGAAAAGCAAAAGCTACGAGGCAGGGTCCAATCTCGCCTTGCTGGGCGGAAATGTCCAGAGTGGAGGCTGGCCTTGCTGGGGCTGAAAGGGTGCGGCACGCTGACGAGAGCCAAGGATTAATTCGTTAGTGCTGATTCTGGCTGCTTATATGGCATGAGTCTGAAACGTAAACGAGGCAGGCTCTGAAGAGTGCAAGACTCGCTTTGTCGGGCTATTGTATCGGCGAGGGTTCTTTTCCCAGGCCAGTCTCCTAGATTCTTGGCGCTGAGGGAGAGGAGAGTGTTATTAACTCTCCTTTCATCCTCTCGATGCCCCGACTTTTCATCCCGTCCTCTCTCCGAGCCGCAAGGCGTGATTCCATCTCGGCGGGCGGCAACAGGGTTCAGGGGTTTATTGGCACACAAGACATCAGCCAAAAAAGCAGCCCCAGCCGCTGTGTCCATTAACATCACTCCATTGGTGGACCATCGCGCAGAATGCGTCCAAATCGGGGTCTCTCATAATAAAAGCCGAAAGCAATGGAACCGATCCTCCGGCTTTACTACCCAAAGGTCCCCAAGTCCGACATCCGTGATTATTCAGACGGATACTGTACCCGTCCAATTGCCCCACGCCCTATTACCCGATATCGCACCCTGGTCGTGTGTCACTTCCCCAAGATTAGTAGTAAGCAGTGGTAAGCGTCGTGTTTCAAGAGAAGTTGTCAAGTAGTAGTTGGGCGTTGTTGCCAGGCTCTGTTGCGTAGTATCTCCATGTCGCTATCTGGCCCACCAACTGCATCGATCTGGGGGAAAATGTCCACCGTCGTCTTGTCCCGAAGAGCATCGTTGTAGCGCTTGCTCTTGAAGTCCAATTTCCGCAGGCAGTGGTCGGGCATCAGAGAGTCGATGCAGCGTTCATAACCGCCTTGGCCACCCTTTGTAGCCTCTTCAACCCCCTGCCTTCCTTCCCCTTGGAGGATATATGGATATGCGTTGAGTAAGAATCTGAAGGCACGATGTGGAATCGACTCTCCAGAGCCGGCCACGGCGGAGTAGACGCTCGAAATGAGCTCCAGGCCCCAGTTCTACACTCGATCTTGATCAATGCTGACGTCAGACGTAATCGTCGATTGTTTGTAGATGGGTTTCTTTTCGTCGGGGAGGACCTTGTGCCTTATCGAGCTTTGCCACAGAGGAGTGCTCAACTCGCGGGTGTGAAGTCTGTCTACCCCTCGACTTGGATGTGGGGCTGAGGTGAGAGGAGGAGTTCCAACTCGACACTAAAAAGAAACACGATATTACGAGGCATGTTGCCGCATGGAGGAGGTCAAGGGTGGTTTTTCTATTGCGATGTGATAGAAAACAAAGTGGGAACGTATCCATGCCAAGGCTGGTCGAAGAACCAGAGCGAGTCGCATGAGTGAGGAAACCGAGTTCCATCAGCTTGTTCCCTTTTGATCTGTCTAGCGCCCGTGATGGAGCACGAAGATCATGAACGGCTTAGTTGGGTCTGCATGAACATGCAGTCAAGGCTTGATCATGCGGAACGCCATCACGTAGTACGGGCGTTTAGTGTCTCTGGCGTCTGGCCTCACTAATGCAGGTATAGGAGGGGCAGGGCAGATATCCGCATGACAAGAAAGAATGGGTTCCAACTTCAAAGGCGGTGCCTTTGGCTACCTACCAAGTGGGAGACTCCTCTCATTGTTCCCAGTTCCTTCTCCCGCCAGTCGGTGTATTAGGTCTCGAACTGAGAGTCCACTTGGCATTGATCGAGGAGAAGCCCGAGACGTTCCCCTACTGATAAGACTCATGTTTGACCAGTTTCGACTTGTTTCCAACGTCTCATCAATAGCAATCAGGCTCTGCTACCCACCTCGTTGGACACCAGATCTGGAGCAAGCCATCACTTGCGACATCTAGCGACTCGTGCTCTCTAGGGAGGAGTAACGAGGGATATTGGACAGTCTAACACAAACGACTTTCCGGCGCTGAGATGGGCATGTCTGATCTTGCCATATCAACCGCGCTTTGAGGTCAGTCCAGGGGCATTCCGTTGTAACCTATAGACAACGTGCTGTTCTTGATATTGTCAGTGTATGTTGGTGGTCCTTATGTAGGATCTGTTGAAACAAAACCAAACGTGAGCGCCAGAAAACGCCTTTGGTCCATCCAGGAGGGTAGTCTGCAAAAATAAACGATAACAGTGGGTTTCCTGGTGTATTTTCCAACGAGACGGGGTGTTGGTCAGCCTGGAAATAAGAAGTCTCGTCGTGAAGCTATCCTTACGACCTCAATGTCGTTTGGGGCAGGGCCGTTGATTAAGATGTGTCCATCTATACACTCCTATGTATTGATGCGGGTCTTGGCATACACGCTGGCCTTTAGTTAGGACAGCAATCTTCCCAGTTGAAGATATGAAGTTCCCCGCATAATGTGAAAGCTTTCTGTTCCATGTCAGTTTAGGGATCATCCCTACGAGTAACCGTGCCGGATCCTTGACGTTGATGCCCTGGCAAGGTACCTAGCCACAAATAACATGCTACTTAAACCCAACATATATCGAGCCATTCTCACGTAGTAAGCAGCGAAACCAAGAGAAGTCACTGGATTGGCAAGAATATGTTAATATTATAACTCCAGGAAGCCCTAGAGCGTATATAGGAGCCTCGTATGGCTGTAGAGACCACCATCCAAGATCTATTACCCAACTCAGATCAGTGGTTGGCGGGCTGGTTGGTGGGCAGTTCGGCCGGGTGTTGATCATTTGGCAACTCGTAAACTGGCGTCGGTGACGTTTCTGGCTTGTACCCGTCGGGTGAGTGAGGGTACGACGCAGCTTGGCTGGACGCAGGAGCTTCGCCGATTTGCCGTTTCCTTCGTCGCCAGAGGAAAAATGCTACAAGTGCAATGGCGAGAACGCCAAGCACTGATCCAATGACGATACCCGCGATGGCACCGCCTGAGAGGCTACTGTCATCAGAGTCGGTGGGATTCGTGCCGGGTCGGCCTGTTGGATTGTCTGAGCCGCCTGTCGTCGTCGCTGAATCACCAGTTGACTCAGGAGCCTGGCCCCGGTGAGCAATTTACAGTTAAAGGGCGGGTTTGGACCTACGTTCGAGAAGACGGTACTGTACGCCGCATCGTCCACGTTGCTTACGCTCGTCATGAGCCAGCGCTGTCTCCTCTGATACCCTTCGAGGTTGGGGCTCATATACACCGGGCCGCTTGGGATGACGTCGAGATGATACTTGCTGCCGTTATGCACGTTGATGAAGCGGTACGTCTCATTCTTCCCCCATAGTGCCACATCCCATTGTTGTCCATCGCTACCGTCGCTGTTTCGTAGACAGGCGCGCGTGCGTCTATTCTCGACCGACTCGCCTGAGCGGTAACAGACGGCGAACTGCTTTCGTGTGGTGGTTTCGGAACATCGAAGGGCGTAGCGACCAGGTGTCTTGCCTATCGGTTGCTGAACCGGCTTGGTTAGCTGGAGTAATCGACGATTGCGCTGGATGATGAACGCACGAATTGCCAGTAGGTCTTCTTTTTGCCGACGGGAAACACCCTGAAATCGCCATCCTCCCACGTCTGCAGCATTGACTTGAAGTCTCCTTCGTAATCGTCCACATTCTCCTCGGTCATATGATACCACACATTGGAATCGATGTCGGTCGCAGGTTCGAGCTTCTCCATGTTGGCGAGATGGAAGTGGGCAAAAGGAAGATGCAAGTGCAAGGTGGAGCAGGAAGACAACAAGGCCAGGTAAATGAGATGGACGTCAGGACATCATACTTGTCAGACGCTAGGAGCATCGCTTGCTTAGTGGCGGCGAGATCGACGGCGGCCGCACCATTCACAGCGCGGAGGATTGATCCTGGGCTACTTGACAGGGGGCGAAATGGGCTCAGCGTTTCTCCAAGTCAAGGATCTGGAGTTTCTGATTTGCTCCAGTGTCTGGGTAATATCATGGTCTTTTCACATGTAACACTCATTGGTTCGTCGGCACGGCTCGATGTGTTAGTCAGACGACGATCCTCCCACCAGGTTGACTACGGTAGACGGCTTGTTAGCTATATATAGGCGAGGCGCTTTTACAGTAGTTACCTCGTTGCTTGCCCAACATTAGGCGCAGTAAAAGATGCTAAACTGGAGGTTACCTAGGCGCCGTCCTTTGGCGGCGCCACGGCGGCACACCCACGAGAATGGCCTAAAACCCATATGCACTTAGCCAAAAGGGTCAGGAGCAAGACTTGTGTTGTTGTGTTTCAGCCCTGGAGATGGTATTAGTAACACGGGACAACCTGGACGGCAGTTATAAGAAACTGAACTTGGCAACATCGATATTGAGGTAAAAGTGAAGAATGAGAATCCAGGGCGCTCGGTATCGAAAGGTGCTTGACTCAATATATACCTAGAGTCTTTGATCGATGGAGTAGGAGTGCTGCTGATTTGCCTGGTGCGGCCTCGCCGATACCATCATCTTTTTTGGTGTTGTTGGCCAAAACACTTCCCCTCTCATACCTAGAGTTAACAAGTGTTTTAGGTATCAGCGAAAGGATCATAATTTATAACACTGACATTAAATCCCAGGGTCGTAAAACACTGTAGTCTACTCGGTAGCTAGACACTATCTATCGGCTCAGTTATCCCATCAAGGGCCGGGCTTCAACTATATAAAAAAACACAATGGTACCTAGACACTATTTTCTTTCTGCCCTTCTCCCACGCCCCTTGGCTAATAGCCGGGCGGTTGACATTCGATAGTTGCTTGGTCAAGACAGACATAATACCCCCGCACAGTATAAACTTATCTATCACTTTCCAACATAGTTTGAAATAGCGCCTTGGGTATCAACTGTCGCAAGTGGGTTTTGGTTACGGATGGACCAACCGGCCGGGCAAACGTACCTCTGCGTTGCGGATAGGGTAGGTAATAGGCATCGCATCTCGTATAACAAAGGCGAATAGGGAGGCGCCCCAACAGGCCTTGGCACGCAGCCAACGTACATGACTTCCATGCGGGCAGTTATGTTTGCGTAAAGAACCCTCGTTGATTCGCTGTTAGGAAGAACTGGGGATTCGACTATGGGTTCATTGAGCGACACCGATTGGCTTTCGGCTCTTCGGCAGTCTCGCTTCTGCAGGCTGAACCTCTGAGGGTAAGGGGTCTTCTCCGTAGGGGGCTTTTCCGCGGCGTGTCGTTGTGTTGGGGAGAAGCAGGATGGTTGTTGGCCCGTTGCATCTTCGAAGGCCAAGCTTCTGCTCCATACGGCATGTTCAGATTGGTCATTGCTACAGGCTTAGTTACATGATGTATCTACTGCCAAAAATCACCCCAACGAAACATCAACTTAGAATTGCATAGTGGACAGCTCGTGGTTAAGAGATTTGCCTCTTGGCACAATCATTGATTCCCTCGTTCATAGTTTCGAAGCGGCATAAAAGTCATGTGGAAGGACACCACCTCAAACAGCAGCATGCAGCCTAACCTTGACCCCATTTGCAATACAGTTGATCAATGTCAAGTTATGTCCAACAACTGCGTCCTTCTCCAAACTCTCCATCTTATCGAAGCGCTGCAACAGCCTCACGGTCACGTAACTCGCTTCAATGAGCGCAAACTGCTGACCGATGCAGATCCTCGGACCTCCGTTGAACTGTTCTCTGTCAGCAAACCAGCTAAAATCAAGGTTCCAGGTGCAGAATCCAACTTACTGGCAAATATTCCCACCCGACCTTTCTCCCATCCCATCGCTCCGGCTTGAATTCCTCCGCATCAGGACCCCAGATATCCTTCCGGCGATGCATGACATGCACGGCGAAGTCGGTTGAAGAGCCCTTGGGGATGAAGATGGGAGAATTGCCATCCTTGCCTCCGCCGCGGGGAAGCGTCGTGTCTTTGTTGGCGTAGCGGGCGTTGATGGGCACGACGGGATAGAGACGCAGCGACTCGTCGTTGACGTACCGGAGATACTTGCAGGCTTTGAGCTTTGCAAAGGTAATCTCGTTAGGGTTGTCGTAGGTGCCAAATTCGTCGATGATGGTGTCGCGGAGCTTCTTGTAACGTGTTGGGTCGCGGGCGAGGTTGTGGAAGACTAGAAGAAGAGTCAGCATTCGAGACCTCAAAGAGTTTTTCCAGGAGAAATATGCGTACCCCAGCCGAGATGTGAAGCCGTAGTATCACGACCGGCAAGTAACACATGCAGTAACTCGGATCGCAACTCGGTCGGGTTCTGCGTCTCAGCAGCTATCGCTTCGAGGAAGATGTACTGCTCCTTGCCGCCACTGTTGTTTTCCGAGACCTTCTCGCGCAAACCCTTGGATAGAGCGAGCTTCACAAAGTGGTCAACAAAATCGTGAACAACCTTGCACGAGTTGCGGAATTCCAGTGAGTCATAGAGCCACCAAGTATCCATAAAGCGTGATCGTGTTGCGAGAGTCATCTGGCCAGCATCAAAGGCCGTTGCGAATCGCTCTTCTGAGCTGCCGAGTTTGGAACTCTGGTAACCAGGTACAAGTCTGAGCTGGCTGTTGACGGATTCGCCAAAGAGGAATTCTGTGGCTGAGTCGATGGTGAGGCGGAAGAAATAGGGCAAGAGGTCGATCTCCTCAATCCAGCCGTTTGAACCTATCATTGGGCCGATCAACCTCATCAGGTTTTGGACATGGGTTTCTTCCAGGTTCAGATCGCTAACTTGATCTCTCGTGAACTGGGGACGAATAATGGCCTGAACTGGATCAACTATTTGGAGATCACGAGGGGATATACAAACTACGTACCCGCGAATGTTTCCAGTGGTCTCCATCTGCGGTAAAGATGCCATTGCCAAGTATGGGGAGGAAGTTGCTGCGTCGTGATAGTCCCACATCTGCATCTGTTAGTGCGCGATCTAAGAGATGAAGGTAATGCTTACTAAAGTCTATCTATTAGCATAGTTATC
>JABFEX010001122.1:3425-16341 GCA_013623515.1 Fusarium illudens | reverse complement strand
CATCCGTACGAGAGCCATTCCTTTCAACCTTGACAAGACTGCAGTGGCTGAGGAGGTACGGCGAGGGAACGTGGGCTAGGCAGCTGGAATACAACATCTCGGCGAATTGCCAAACTCTCGTTGGCAACACAACATCTTTGAACACAGTGGAAGAGTCCTGTTCATTTCCTGTCTTTGTTGTTCGCACAAAGACCCTCCCTACGTATATGCATGTTAGACATTGAACAGCAACTTCAAACGACAGTTATTTTGGTAATGGGCGAACAGTACATTCTCCACATAGTAGTTTTGAAGGTAAGAGTATAAACGCTCTCCATCTGCTACCTCAGCCTTTGCTACCTGTTTGCGTCTCTTTTTCTGAACCTCCGATTTCTATCGAAGCAGTCGCCATGACCCAGCCGAAAGATAAATCAGCTAGAAGAAGGAAAATATCAGAGGAAACGAAAAGATGGGTGCAAGATGGTAGGCGTCATGTAACGTTTGCTGACAAGGATGCCGACGTTGGCGTAGGGCCGTATCCTCCTCCGCTTGATGATGAGAATTCCACGACTCGGACCGACCCATCTTTCGATGCCAAGTGGAATGCCTTGGTTGTGCAACACCGCGCTGCGCGTCGTACCCTGCACGACATCGAGGACAAGATGTGGGAGTTGCAATATGGACGCCAGCAGATGATAACCGAAGCGTCGTCCACACAACATTCAAATCCTACTGCCTCCGTCCCCGACATCAAGGGAAGTAATGATGAGCCGCCCGAGTTGGAATATGAGGTGTTCAAGTTGGACAAATATGGGAAGAACCGGGTTGAGCTGGGGGAAGTCGACGATGAGGAAGAAGAAAGAAGAAGGGAGGAGAAGCGAGCCCAGAACATTTGGGCAAGGTTCGAGCGCCATAGCCAGCCTCGTGATAGATCAACCCAAAAGCGGCGTTGACGAGGGCCCAATCAACTAGTAAGGGTACAATTCAAGTTAGTCAATACCAATCAAGTGGTTGTAGAAACAGATTTCTCTTGACTGCCTATTTTTAATGGCTTGTTTCGCTGTAGTGTGTTTCCATGATGCCTTTATTGTTTGGGACACTGTTTTCCTTCTGCCTGTGGCTGACTCGCCGTTATATAATAACAAGGTATCACATAATGAAGATCCTCGCTTGACCTCTTACCTCCCATTACTGACTCTAGTGGTCTAATAAGACGCCCTGCGCACTGGAATCGAGCCGTGCTAGGAGCAGATACAGAGAAGTCTCAAGCATGAGAGACACAGTGGAGTAGAAGGCAGCAGTACGGGAAGCTGTATGTATTCTCATTCTATAATTCTATAGAACCATGAAAAGAGCTGCCACAGTTGACAAAGTAGCAACAAGCGGTAAGACCCTACCACCGACCTTGGCAGCAGAGCCCTGCTTCGCCCACGCCTCACATTGCCCTTCTTTGTTTGCCGAAACAATGGCAAAGCTCTTGATCGGATACGGGACACCCTGGCATTCACCACCTTCCTCAGTCTGACAATTGGTCTCAAACCAAGGATAGTCATCGGCGTTGACATTGTCACCATCGACAATCTGCTGACAATCGGAAAATGCGTAGACATATAGTACCCACGCAGCCACTTGTCCGCTCTCGTCTTCCGTGGTCTTGTTCAGCAGCTCATACCGGACCTGAGAGTAATTCGCCTTGGAGTCGAAATTGTCGTGATTTTGTAGAAGCCAATTGACCCCGGAGGACTTGTCCTCGAGGGGTTCCAGGGCTTCTTGGAACCCGGTGTCGTTGGATTTGGAAAAGACATCGGTGAGGTTGAAGCAGGTTAACTCTGTCGGGATGCTGGATGTCGTGAGGATGATGCCTTTTGAGGTGTCGTTGGCCTGGCAAGACTCTTCCTGGTCGTCTGTAAAGAATGCAACCGTCAAGTTGCCAGCGCTTCATTGCAGGAGTCAGTAATAACATTGGCAAGGATAGAAGCGGTATGATCTGTTCTTACCCTCCTACATCCTCCGCCGAGGCGAAGAAAAGAAAAGATACAATCAACGAGAGGTTCAGAAGCATCATGACGGCAAAGCGGATCTCTCCCGGTACGCTTCAGTAGCTAGACTGGGGGTGTGTTTCTGGAGGAGCGTAATGCATTTTATTCAAGGAGCAAACAGCGACCAACAGTCCAAGGGCAGCAAATACTTTATAGGGGTTGATCGACCACTGATCGCCTTAATCCAAGCCGGTCTCAGCGTCTGTCGGGCCTTGCTACGTGCGTCATAATCTGGAAATTCAGTGCGCAGCAACCAACAGCCTGGGTCTGCATGAGCCAAACATCCATGCATGCCGGGTTCCCCGACAGACCCCAGACACCCTCTAAACGCGGTAACTAGGCTTAAAATTAAAGTCAGGTTTCTAATGCATTTCAGCAGCCAACAGATCATCCTTCCCGAATACAACGTGGTGCCATAGTTACGAGCTGGATCAACAAGCTCATCCCTGCTGTAGGATTTCAAGTCCCCAAACGTAGCCAACGGGCTGGAGGCAACCACGTCACCGTTCAAGAGAGGCTGTGCAAGCTCCGAGTCGCAAGTTGCCACGCCACAGTTTCAACCTCGTCGTGTTTAGAATACACCCTTGAACACCCAAACTCTAATAAAGATGCTACACTTTACGTATTATGAATAATACTGATGCCACTGACGACGTAGTAACTACCCGATGCTTGATAGGGGATGCGAATTTGGGGTCAAGACAAGTACCAGCGCCAAGCTTGTCAATCATGACCCATCTGGCGTAAGGGCAAGGGGTCCTACAGCAGTATCACGGGAATATATGCCAAGTGAAGTCACACCTGCAGGCATTTAGTTAAATAAGGTTCAGAAGAGCCTTGTTTTGTACAAATGAAGAGGGGGAGATGACATGTTTTGATCAACAATCAAGGGCAAGTCCCCCTGCTTAGCCTCAGATGTTTATTCTCCCGCCATGGTACTATTGTTTCACGTTTAATCCCCAACGTCTTCTTCTCTTTCTTAGGTATAACATAGTATCTAGCTAGTAAAACTTCAGAGGTAAAATCGTAGTTTATTTATCGATCACTGCAACTGAGTAGCCGACATCGGATAACTCTTGGCACATCCTGGACCTGAACTAGGCCACTGCCTCGCTTTGCCTAGGATCCTATGTAGCGACTCAGTAGTGTCTCTCGACAGAAAAAGAAAATATTTTCTCACCATGGCATACCACCTGGAGAGACAGATGGCTAACAGCTTTGCATTGGCCTTTACATACTCCCCACTTGTTGTCGTTGTCGGCGTTCTCTCTGAGAAAGCATGCGTCCATGCACGCGGCCGCTTTCAGTCACGGATGATTAGCTTCAAAGTCCATGGCAAAATGAGCAAAAGTTACACACGGCTGTTGTAAGTCTCGAGGTGCTCGGCGTCGCCGCCGTCTTCGCACTCAGGGACGTCATTCTGTCGGGGCCCAAGTGGCGGGGCTGCAAAGACAGTCATGACGCTGAGGGCGAGGAAAGCAAGAGTGAGCTTCATATTGTTCAAGGCTTGGGGATATTGAGATATAAGTGTAGGAGTGGTGGTTGGGGAAGAAATTGGCTGATGACGGGCTGTTGGTGTTGAACGCAATGAATGTCTTGACGCGGCTCTCTATTTGTATCCTCTTCTATTGCTCCAGGAAGGACACCCTTTCCCGCATACCGAAGGAAATTGAATCCTACGATATCATTAATGGGTGATTCATACGTCACTGGTGTTGGCTGTGTTGGCTCTATCCTCGATCCTCCTGATCATGGACTCATGATTTTGCAACATGTTTGGAGCACTGGGTGTAACATGTAGAGAAATGCCTCGTGCGAGTCTTGGTCAGGATATGCCATCGAATGACTGTCAAAGTCACATTAACCCGGTTGTTAGAGTTGATAGACACATAGAGTAGTAGAGAATTCCTTCGAGGCTGTTGTTGGTCCGTAGCGATCGGCGTGGTCGAGTTTCATAGTTGGCATAGCCTCTCGCAAGGACCCCCTACCTTCGACCAACAGAATCCTTCGGCAGTCAATGCATCATATCATTGTATAGAAGCCAAGAAACATGCCCATGTCGATCCTTGAATAAAACAGGGAACATGTTTGCGTATCGTAGACACTGGACAGGGCTCATGATCCCCCAAGCAGAACATTTACTCTTTTTGTCAGCATACGACAGGGAACCTACCCCATTTGTGGTGCCGGGTGTATTCTGCCTGGGACTTTTGCGTTTTCGTCCGTATGATTAAACAAGTAACCTTGTCACAAAGGATCACCAGGACGCATAAACTTGGCAGATATGGGCAGCCTTGATACAACCCATCAGCCCCGTTTCTCACCGGTAGTTGGTCCGATCCGACAGCCCGTAGAAAGATTAAGTTAGGGTAGCATCCGTGCCATGACAGCTGGAACATCATCCCACACCTAGTTGTCGGCTTTGCCGCAAGCCCTGCTCCATATCGGCCGAGAAGCTAGCATGCTCCTCAACACCCTTTCATAGTCTACAGGTTTCAAGAACCTGGGAGAACTAGAAACACAGCGAGACAGCCCGTATAATTTCATTGGAGTCTTAAGATCCTTCTAATAAATATGCCACTTAGCTATGCTCGAGTAGATGCTTCAAGTTGACATGATGCCACGAGCCAACAGGTTGTATCAGTCGACCGGTTGGTGTTCGGACTCACTATGACGTAGAAAGACATCGACTTCTATGCATCCATGTAGCTGATCTTGGCCGATTTTACATGCCACCACTCCTGACAAGACAGCCCCATTGGCTTCTGTAGCATTATATAGTGGATTGTGGCAATGCCGTTGTAGTTTCCGCAATGACGTGTTGAAGGAATATGATACTCTCCTACTAGTCTCATGTTGATCAACTGTCCATCAGTGGATGAACCACGCTTGACTTCACTCTCAACGCAAGGTAGCTTCCAAGGTAGAGAGCGAGACTCATTGAAGTACCCCGAGAAAATGCAAAGTTGAGGGAGGAGAGAAGAGTATAAAGAAGGCAGAGTTGGCTCGACAGTAGAGCATCAAATAACCACACTCAACTCGATTCCTCATTATAACCCTTTGACACAACTCTTATCTACTACACCTCCTTCATACTCACACACACATTCAGAAACCTCCATTCCTCACAATGGTCGACGCTATCGGTCTCGTCAGCGGTGTTCTCGGGATTGTCAGCTTCATCCAGTCGCTCATCCCAGACAACCCAAAAGAAGGTGCCTCTATCAGGATCAAGGCTGGTAGTGGAGGTGACGACGACCAGGATTCTGCAAGTACACGTGTCTTGCACTACAATGTGGGAGGAACTAATATTGTTTACCTAGGGAGGAGAAGTTTCCGCAGCATATGCCTGGGACTTTGACAATAATTATCTGGGCCGAGGTGACGGTGACTCTATGGAGATAGGAGGAATTGTCGAGACCATGATCGACTCTTTCTCTGGTGGAGCCCGGGCCGAGTATATCGGTGTCTCAGTCGCGAATGACGCAGTATGCGTCGCTTGGATCACTGTCTCCCAGTTTGACAAGACAAAGGGTGGTGCCTGGACGGGAGACATCGGATACGAGTGCGGTCAGAGCTGGTATGCCAACAAGGAGCCCGCAGGGTACCTAGGCAAGGACGAAGACGAGGAGTACATCCCCAAGTGCACTTGGCTAGATGGAAACCACTCAGGAGGCACTGAAAGCGCTGCAATGAAGTTCAAGACGGTTGCTTACGGACATGATGTCAAGGACACTGTGGAGAACAAGGAGGCGTGCAAGTGGACTGTCTGGGGCGAGGACGATGCTCCTATTCATGGTAAGTGCACCGTCTCTAAGAGGACATATTGTTTGACATCTTGATCTGACTCTTCCTTTCCAGGTACACCAGGAAAGCGCTCTTCCAAGCCGCGCCGGCCTTGGATGGAGCAGAAGCTGGTTGTCTCAAACCTCACACAACACAAAGCAGAGGACTTGTGCTCTTCCGCAACGTCCTGGGGCCCAGACTTTATTGGTACCGATGGAATGTTCTGCGATATGGGCACCAAGACATTGACTCCGCTCTGCTCGACAAAGAACGTCAACGGCTGCATCGTCATCGATAATGACAAGAAGGCGCTCATGAAGCGATCTCGGGTGGCGAAGCGTGAAACTGACACCACCCACAAGACCTACAAGGCCATCAACCACTGGGACTGATGAGATTAGCCCAACAGTGGTCCGCTCTTTGGTGGTGGTGGAAGCTGGTTGGGGGATATATCACTTGAGTTACATGTATCGGTGTTTCTTACTATCACAGCTATCGTTTATACACTTTTCAGTCATTCCGTTGCGTGCTTGATTGAAGGGCTTCAAGTCCCCAGAAGTGTTAACTTGAACCGAGAGCCTTCATTGAGTGATCTAGTCGCCTCTTTTTCGTAACCACAATACGTCTTCCGAGTCCGTATCTCCTTGAGCCTCTCATTCGATCACACCTCACTCATGTCCCACTCCTTGCTCGACAATATGCTTCCCCTCGGAGGCATTGGGCCATAATCACTCTTTCTTATTCTTCTCAAGGCGCAATTGCCACAACAGCGCCAAGCCCGTAGCAATAGATCCTGCTCCCTCCCAGACAGAAGCAGCCTGCCAGCCCTGGGCCCAAAATATCGAGGCACTGAGCAGTCTCATGGGCACTGACGCAGCAAAGAAAGCAGTGTTATTCTGATAGGCAGCCAGCGAATAGTATATACCCATTCCAATAGCGGCCAATGCGTTGCCTCTAACCGAAGGGAGAGCTGCAAGAGGCAGGTTGAGGAACTCGAGCGTGTAGCTGGGGTTGATGAGGGTGGAGACGCCTGAGATGAAGGCAGACACGCCGAACGCGGTGATGGTGATTTGTACTGGCGAGATCATGTTGATGCTTCCTTTGACCGTAAAAAAGAGATCAATCCATGCGATTGATTGAGTGATTAAGGAGATGCAGGTTGGTCGCATGAAACCGTGGCCGAGTCTGCCGAGTAGGTAGGTAGGTAGCCCGGACTAACGCTAATCCGCCATGTGGTCCTCAGTAGGCACCTAGGTAGGTAGATACCAGCACCCCCATGTCAAATCTCAGCTTTGCCTTTGAACCATAGATTCCAATGCTAGCATCGGCTTGATATCCAGTGGTATCAATTTAGTCCACGTACAAGCCGGCTTGATGGGAAAGGCCGGGAAGCATAGAGGTGATTCAAGATCATGTGATCCCCGTCGATGTGTTTGGTCCATAAACACATCCAAGATGAAAGTCTGACTGATGTCAGCCCTTGGTGGTGCGAAAGCCCTAGAACCTCTCCTGGAAATCTTCCTCATGTTCTTTTGAGTTGATGTTATAATTACACGACTCAGAGGTCTTCTCAAAGTTAAGACCCAGGCCTCCTGCCTCATACTCTTGATAGTTGGCCTAGCAGGTGTAGGGTAGGTAGCTCACAACTCGCCAGTGTAAAAGTTATCGTCATCATTATCCAAAAGCAGGATTCATAGTCCAGCTCAGCCAATAGGACGCAGTAAGAACGATATTACGTCATAAGCACCAACTATAACCCCAGCCCGAACTCTGAACTTTTCAAGCCACATCCAAGGATCGTTAAGATATTCCAGCACCGCTTATACCTATCCCTCAGTTTCATGTCCTGAATATTCACCCAGGCAGCTTACAATGTCTGACGACGAGACGAAAGATCAAAAGGATGACCAGCCATCCACCAAGGATAGGCTGACAAAGGAAATCCAAAAGCGCCTGGATGAAGCTACCGGGTTGCAAGACAAGTCGATCGAACTTCACAAGCAGGCAGACGAGGCCGAAGATCCGAAAGTTGCCGAAGACCTCAGATTTCAAGCTCATGAAACGGACAAGAAGGCGGCCAAACTGATGAAGACGGCCGAGCGGCTCGAGGCAGGATGGATTCAGGGAGGCGCCTTTGGCACTGGCATAGGTGCTGGAATTGCAAGCGGCATTGGAGTCACTGTTGGAACCTTGATCACGGGGGTCGTTGCGATCCCGACCTCAGGCCTGGGCATGTTGATAGGGGCCGGTACTGGCTTGGTTCATGGCCCCTGGGTCAAATTTACCGACTCATTTAGCAAGGAGGAGGCCGACTCGATCGTACAAGAGGCCCAGAAGGAAGCCGACAAGATCACCAAGTCATGAAGACTGATCCTGGATGGGATATTGGGATGGGGCACTGGAGATACCGAGACTACATCGTACGTAATACCTCACTAGTAAGCCTCCTACAACAGAATAACACTATTGCACATCTTATCAACACAGCAGAATAGCCAAGTGTTTCAAGACGGCTCTTCTTGAGATGTTACCATAAGGCAACGTACAATAATCATATTACCGGGAAATGGATTGCATTAGAAGACATGAAAGTCTTGGTGTCATCAGTGAGCTGGTGAGCAGTGCTTTCTGCCTATGGCCGTAGCTAAACGTACGGAGTTCCTCAGTTGCATCCTCAGGAACAGCATCAATTCTTGTCTCGTGGATACGCTAAGCCTGGTGATCAAATGAATACATGTTGCGACTGCATTGCATCACCGTCCCCCGAAGACAATACATGCCAAATCACCGCAGACCGCGTTCCCTACTCCATCTTTCTATGTGTCGCCCGAAACAATTGCTAGTTGGTCCCGATGATGCCAATATTGCCAAGAGTCGTGGTGGCTTCCGCAACGACACGAATAGAGGGGGCCGAACGGCTCTAATGGTGGTTTCTCGGCTTGGACTCGAGTCAACTGCTTTCTCGATAATACTTCAAGCTTTACAGCTCCTCGGAAGCCTCATATTGGTAGCCTCCCTCGGGTACATAGTGCAGTGTACCGCGCGAGAACCCGGGCCTCGCTGCCAACGACTCACTCTCCACGCTGGTAAAGACGATGGGCCACGTCTGCCTGAACCTCGTCACGAACTCCGTGTCATGAACCTCGTCGTCGTTGATGGCGTGGATGGCGAAGCGAAGCTTGTGTTCCTTGGAGGAGTCCTTGGGGGTTGAGCACGAGAACTCCCATGAAGCCTTGATCGAATCTTCAGGTGAGATTATGATTGATCCCTCGCCGCGGCCGTGCTCGTCGATGGGAAGTGGCTGCATAAAGACCTCGACCTTGGAAGGATCGCAGATTTGATCGGATTCGGTGAGATCGACGCGGATAGTCTGGATTTATCATCTGTTAAAAACAAACTGCAAGACCACACAGGGTGGGATACCTACGGGCTGGTAGGGGTTGCCCTTGAGAGGGGCCTTCAGGGTCACAGAGACCGACGGGCTATCGGTTGGCGGGTAACAGTCTGTTGCGATGTTAGACAAGGTTCGCCATCAAACAAATAGGAACATTAGGACTTACTGAAGGCCCTGCAAATGTCGAATGCCGAAATGGGCGACGCGAGCATGGCCGCAACGAAAGGAAGGGTGAGGTAACGCATCTTGGCAGGTTGCTCGAGAAGACTTCACTTGTGCACTGTGGCTGGGAAGATTTGGCTTGAAGAACTCAGAGAAGAAGTTGATATGAAGCCACACAGAACGTTTCTCCTGGCTTGTGTGGGTTAGTTATACCACACAACACCCGAACCGAGGAGTCTAGGATTGTGTGTTGAGCTCGTATATCTCAACGGCATGTTGGGTCGGTAACATGACGCGTCTCCAACGCCAGCCTATCAGAGGGGCGTGTTTTCTCTCGGCGATTGCCTTTCATGGGGAGCTCCACACAGAATTCCTAATGTCATCAATGACAAAGCGTCAGGTGGCCTGCTCACTTACGCGTGCACGCAACTCGATGCAGCTGACTCCCAAGGCAGTTTCAGGCACGAAGCTGGGGTAACTTTATACGAATTAAGGTATAGGAGAGTATGGGGATATTGGCCGGCAAAGAGATGCACAGCCTTGAACGTTTCGAGGACAGCGTCCCGGCTTGTAAGCCTTGTCTCTCTCATGCATCTAGCTCAACTTTGCGACCGTTGAGATGATCAACTTCAGCTTGATGGAAGAGAGGAGAGGAAACAGCAACGTCACCTTCTTTAACCCTGGCTGTGATCAGCCAGTTGAATTGTTTGCCTCCTAGCTTCGGCAAGATGATGACCCGCCTCAGCCCTGGCAGCTGCAGGGAACGAAGATCAGATCACCAAAGTCGCCTGGAACCAACAACTTTACACGTCGAAAAGCACCCCGATCTGGAAAAAAGGCGTGTGATGATGCCGCTGCTGTAGGTGTGTCGAGGAGCCTAACATGCATGGTGATGACGAGAACCAGCACCGTGTCACCGCCCTTAGCTATGACAGTGGGCCTCCAGCCAGAGGTGCGGTGAGTCAGAGGAGAAGGCCTATTGTCATTTAATTGAGACAAACTCCTCACAGATTTGCGAGGCTGAGGATGGCGCCTCGGCTACGAAAAAGATGCCTTCGTTTTGATCTCAATAGGTAGTAAGAATGTAATGCATATCATCCTCAGCCCTGTAGGGTCTAATAAACGGCGGCTACTGAGTTGCCTGAGGCATGACTAAATTACGAGGCGTGTAGCCTGGTCACAACAGATTCTGACAGCTGACGATCAAAGTGTGGCAAGACCGGCCACGTGGGAGCTACGCAGAGAGGGTGTGAGCTGAGAAAAGCGAGGTGATGAAGCTGAGCAACTTGTGGCTTTTGCGGTTCCACCTATCAGTGCATGCGTTCTTGATAGCACTAGAAGTTTCTATTGACATCCCAGATCTTCCTGGGGCCAGGACCTATGGGCTCAAGATACCGGGCTCTATTTCTCATCATATGTACGCGCTGGTGCCACCCTCATGGAAGTATAGGCAGTGTGAGGTTCTCTGCTTGAGAAGTTGTGAACATGAAGTGCTGAAATCCAGGTACCTAAAGGAATGCCCAAAGAGGTGGGCATTGAATCAATATACGATCATACGATGCGACTGGTGTAACTTGCATAGGGATACGAGATTGAATTTAAAAGGAAAGCTCCAGTGAGAAGGAAACACCGCAGTATGCTGTACTCGAATTCTCAGAGACGAGTATCGCAATGGGAGTACTCTGGCCAATTCTGTTGAGACCTGGAATCTGTTTGAAGACCCCCCGAGACGAAATAGGGGATCATTGGTGTCAACGAAACACTCGGCAACTAAGAGTTTCATGGAGGCCTGGGCCGCACAGAACGGGCCCTAGAGAAGCCGAGAAGACAGTCCGGGTAACACAGGGTTCAAGCGGAAATAACATATTGCTCAATATAGAAGTAGGACAGGTAAACAAAGAGAAACTCAGAGAGAGATTTACATGATTCTTGAGTCAGGAGACTGGGTCTCCTATACTGAGCCGAGCCTGAAACAGTCTTGGATTGATCTGTAAAGTGTCGTTGAGATAAAGTGAGAGCACTGGTCAACTCAATCTTACACAGAAAGCATTCTATTTTGAAGTCTCTTCCGTGGAATTTTGCTCGAGCGTGATCGGTTGGTGCTCGCCCCCCCCCTCGGTATCGAACTCGGATACCCGTTTAGCTTCTTCTGTAGGGCTCAAGATACAGGAATCACAATTACAAGAGGCCCAAGTCCGAGCTGCTACCCGTACTTCACGACAATACAATAGGTGAGTGTTATAGCGTGGAAATCACGTCACACTCCAATTTACCAAATCGGAAAGGAAGAAAAAAAGTAGATAGAGTGGGAACCCCAGCCTGTTGGATATACCTTAATCTGACAGCATATATTATTGCCAGGAATGTCAAAGAGTTCTAGATCATGCTTTACTTGCCTTCTCGCCACCCTTTCCATCGGCTATTGATTTGCAGATAGCATCTACTCTTTTAGCAGTGCAAAAGGGGCACTCACTAAACATGCATTTGCCTCCTTTCTTTTCCAGTTTGAGAGACGCGTTAGAATGGCCGCAGCTTTTCATCCTCTCCGACAACGCCGATGCTACGACACAAGGTTCAACCACCATTGGTCCTGATAACAAACCCTCGCCTGACACGGCTGAGGGACTGTCAGCGAATAGAAGAGTATCTTATAAAACAGGGGAACGCTGCCAAAATCTGGCAATTTCATGGCTTCGAATTGGAGCGAACCTTCAGAACTGTCGAACAAGGTGGCCATTGTGCCATAAGGATGTGATACAAGAATCGTACTCCCGCTGGTCCCAGATAGGTACTCATACAGAGCTCTACAGAAATGCGAGGCCCAGTTGAAGAGGGAATCATAAGAGCACGTTCTCCGAGATACCTGGATCACGGAGTATCCTCTCTCCAAGAACCTAACTTGCGAGGAGTACATGTGAGTGTCGATGGTTCTACAAATCGAGGCGACGGTGTTTTTTTAAAGTAAGCTCAGGTCTCTTTGTCATATGGGAAGGGCGTGGAATCATCCAAGCACAAGGTCTTAGCCATTGTACGAGACGCATTCAACTCCCTCGAGAGACTCCAAGCAAGAAAGTGACAGAGGGCGAATGCTCTATTCTAGTTTGATGGGATTATATTCGGGATTTTTACCACGGCAAAGCCTGTCTGATTATAACAGCTCGGCAGGTGGGCTGACAAAATGTCAGTGCCTCTTTGGCATTTCCGGCGGCATATCCATGACTTGGGGGCTCGTGCTTGGTCGGTAGAGGAATGGAACCACGTCGACCAGCTTTCCTCTCAGGGATCTGCTAATACGGATGAGTGGATAATTACCCCCGATGGCGGAGTGGTTAACCGCCTGGGCAGGCCTATTTATAGCTAGCCTGTAAAAAGGTGCCGGGTTCGAAACCCGGTAGGGGACCTTTTAACCCCCCGAATAGCTAAGGGCAGCTAAGCTACTTGCTAAGATCATTAGCTACGGGGTCCGCCATAGTGATCGACTTATTCGCGAAGAGCTGCCTACCTAATAGAACTAATTATAGCCCTTTTTTAGCTTAGGGTATAGCTATTAGACGAT
>JABFEX010001121.1:0-25427 GCA_013623515.1 Fusarium illudens | reverse complement strand
AACTCTCGCTTATTAGTAATATGATATCTTTAAATATAGTAATAAGGTCGCTCTCTAGCTCCCTCTTATATTTAATTTCGGCCACTTCCTAGACGACAAGGACGCAACTGGCTACTCAACAGGGTCTCTTTTCAAACAACTCGCTTACCTCGATGTTCGCTATAAACACTCCGCCGGTGACGGCCAGGGTATAAAACTCCGCATCCGTCAATCAAACGAAGAGTATGACAAATACGCCCGGCAACTGCTATCGTTAGCACCGAACGTACATACCCTGTGGATTCAGGGCTCAGACTATTTAATGCTTAATCGTTCGGCATTCTCTCCTTCCCTTCGCCTGAAATCATTAAACCTGGAGAGCCTATCCATGGGTGCAAATGCCCTCGCTAGAATTCTCAAACAATCTACAGACAGGTTTCAGAAACTCACGATGAGAGGCATCTATCTGGCGTCTGGGACCTGGGAGAAGGCCTTGGTACCAATGAGTGAGTTTCCACTTCTTGTTGACTTTTACATTGAGGCATGTGGCTACGAGAATGAAGGAGAGGCTGCCCACCTTTGTGCCTCAGATCCAGGATCCTCTCTATATCACCACATTATAGAGACTCATAGGGATGCCGATTTGGAGGCTTTGGGAGGTGTCTTGAGGCGACTGCAAACGAACAAACACCACATTCATGGGTGATGCTATTTCTGTCAGGACCTGTAGATAGATGTTTGATCAAATGTGCTGCTTACTAGGCCTCGTTGGGCTTTGGCCATCTATCTGTTTGCTCAGCTGATATTTGTTCAACTTGGGCTAGTGCTAGATGGTGAAGGAAGAAAGTAAAGCTCTGGGGGGCCAGGCTCTCGTTGCATGTTTTAACCCCTCCTCCCCACCCCGGGAAAAACAATAGCCGAGGAAACGGGTTAGGGAGTTTGGGATTTTCAAAGGAGCAGCTGAGCATAGCCAAGGGTGGGATGGTTATAGTGTCCAATGAGCAGGTGGCCTGTTGCACATTGGCAGTGTACAGCCCCAGGAGGCTTGCAGAAAAAGGCAGCGGCTGAGGCAGCTGGTCATCTTGGTCAGCTCTAGGACACTGAGGAGGTTAGAGGTGAACCCGAGACATTTCGGGGCTGCATCTCTTGGCTCTCATCCTTGAATTGGATGACGGTCCTTCTCCCCGGCTCGACCTGGGGCAACCAACCCTTCATAACGAGAGTACTATAGGTACTAGGAGAGTGAGTGGTTTGACAGATCCCACGACGCTTTCCCGATCTTGCCGTTAGAATGATTTATGGACAGGTATAAACCAGCCAGCCAAGTATCAATCCTCTTTATTGTCGGCCAAAAGTTCCCTGGGAAGCGACGGACAGAGACTGGGTCTAACGGCCCAACAAGGCATGTGCATTGTCTGGTAATCCGCTTTCATAGGCGCCAAACTTCAAGAGCAGCACTTTTCAGCCAAGTTGCACGCGGAGAGTTGGATGAGTAGGTCATAGAGAACCGTTATTAATTCATCGTATAGATAGTCTTTAGTAGGTAGATAGTAAAGGGGTCTCTATAGAATAGACCACTATGCCAACGGCAAAAGTATTAGATACCTTGCAGCAGGTATCTAGGCAGTTGTCCATTGATGTTATTCCGCAGTTTTCTTTTTATGGATAGATATTATTTCAGTTATTATTTCCTCTTTACTCCGTAAAGCCTTGCGAAATTGACATTGTGAGCGTTGGGACAGGATCTGCTTGGGGTGGTATCCTCTGATTGGCTTGTACTCTGTAGTATATACATAGGTAAGCTAGACTTTGTGTTCTCTGATTGGTTGGGGCGATTTTCTGTCACGACAACGCGAAGTAGGTACTCAGTACTTTGAGCCCGGTATGTCCCAATCAGGGTTCTCCGCTCCAAGTCCTCAAAGCCAGCTGCCAACTGACAACTGACAACTGCGACATCTTCGTCCCCAAACCTGCAAAAGCCTCCATTCCGACATATGTCCCGGCGCATGCCTTTCCAATACCGCCGTTAGCGCGAAATGATGAACCAGAGCCTGCACAGTACAAATGAACCAGCCAAGTCAATCACGGTCGACCAAGTTACCTTGAAGCGCTGCTGATGGAGAATGGGCCTGGCAGAGTTCATTGCATGGCAATAGACCACATTTCTTTCTGTACCAAACTGCAATAGCAGCAGTCATGTCGATCCAGTTCAACATGGACTATGCCCGAGTAAGCACCCAAGAACACTCATTCATTCTTGTCTATTTGTCATGACTCCCATTTCGAGAGAAGCTCTCCTAGCCATCAATTGCCCTGTCCACTATTATAAATCACTTGCCTCCTTGTTCTGACATACCTTGTCAAAATCTCCGTACTTGTCCATCCCAGCACTTACAATCTCCTTAAAAACCTCAAACGGACAACTGGCCCCTGGCCCGTTTTGACAGAGTGGCAGTGGTCGTGGTGCAGTGTTGGCAATAAACCTCACAAACTCATCCTTTCCCGGCTCATCACCCAGTCTCTCGCAAGTCATCTTTTCCACGCCAACATGCCCCAGAAACGGAATGAGATCAGACATCTTCCATGCCCTGACATGATTGACATGCGACGTCGGGAACTCATCGTAGCCTTCGTGCGAGGATGAATTGAAGATCCCAAGTGCTGTGGCGACAAATGGCGGCACTTCACGATGTGTGAAGAAGAAAAACAAGCGCTGGCCTGAAGGCCAACCTGTTGTTTCGTTGTGGTTCGCATCGGGGTTTTTGTCAATGGTGTCGAAGAGCTGAGACTGTGAGTGAAGCCAGGGGAAACCAAGATAGTTAGACAGAGGGTTGAGTGGCCCGACCATGTGCGCGTACTTCATATCCCAGGCATACTCGTACGACAGCCATTCTGCATCAGAGAACAAGTCGCATATTGGTGAGCGTTTTCCACGAATGGCTGATTCATAACCACAGATCGACTGGAGGGCAAAGACGTCCTTGGGGTCTAGATTGTAGTCGTCGGGGGTATAGGGGCTAAGGCGACGGGAGACTTGCTTGCCATAGACATTCAAGAATTCGTGCAGTTGATGGGTGCCGGGATCCTTCGAGAATTCCGAGCAAGCCTTGTGTGGGAGAAGGGCACGAGTAGCGTTGTTCAGATCCTTCTTGTCAAAGCGAACAATCTCGATGTCGCCGTCGTTGGGGAATGCGTCGAGAAACGCCCGGGCGGTATCATATGTCCTTGCTTTGGTGTCTGCCGCAACCCGCTTCACGGATGACGCCAGATGCCGATACCGCTTCATCAGATGTCGCCCAACTTGCTTAGCATGGAGCTTTCCGGAAGGAGTCACATCCTCTAGGCGCTCTTCATCGATCGGAGAGTACCATTTGTTGAGAACCTCGAGGGGGCCTGAAAAACCTCCTCGGTGCTTCTCTAGCTTGTAGAGGAATGGTTGGATGTAGTCCTCATACTCGGCGTCATTGGCATAGATTGCTGCGTGTCTGATGAGGTAAGAGGCAACGTTGACAGTGCATCCTTCCGGAGCAGCGTGCGCGAGCCCGAATCCCACAGCATCAAAATATGGCGATATTCCCGGCAGGTGGAGGAGAGGATCAAATTGGTATCCTTGAGAGTGGTCAAGGCCTTTAATTGGTTGCTGAAACGCAGATGCGATGGAAAGGGCGGCGGCTACCGCAACTAAGAGGTTGAGCATGGTGTTTATGGAGATCAGCTTTGAGAATGGAGCATGCCGTCTTTCATTTCTACTGGCTTGAGAGTCATTTTATTGACCAAAGTCTATGACGTATGGAGTGACATCTTGCTGCCGGTACTTATCCCGAGGGGACCGATCTCGATCTTTCAAACATGAAATTGTCAACACTAGCTCTTACAAGTTAGACAAACGCGCCACAATTTGGGAAAGGGCACGAATGCAGACACAAAACGCTTTCGGACACAGTACTAGTTATATCTTGATTAATTCCGCTAAAAAAACACCGGATTTGTCCCGCGCGGGGTAGCGTTGTTTTCTCCGTTTTCTCATCTCTTTGAGCGGCAAGTACCCGGTGTAATTTTTATTTCGACAGGGGTGGTAAACTAATCGTCTTACACCCGGTTGGCAGTACTTACTCCCTCTTAGTAAATTAGGTGATAATAAAAGTACCACGGATAATCCTCAGTACTTATTTCGACCCGACGGTACAAAGCTATCAGGCTAAGTAAGACTGGCCTTAGTTCTTATATCTAAGCGTCGACTTCGGGTCTCTCTTATCGATAAGCTCGAGTGGGGCGGATACAAAAAATGCACCATTTGGCGCTCAAAGAGATGCGGGAGGCCGACCATTCTAGTTACATAAGTTAGGTAGTTAGTGAGCAGCTAGCGGTGGAGCCCTACAGAAGACGCGACCCCCTATTTCTCTCCAGGCCAAATCACTTCCAACGCGCGTTCTTACCAAGCTCAACATCCAGCACGCGCCTTCTTCTGTGCAAACATGGATCCTGAGCAATTCTCTCTCTTGGAGGCTGTGTTTCACCACTTTGTTCTTCCGCCCAAACTTCCACGCAGATTCGACGGCGACAAGGCCGCCCTGGTTCAGCATCTCGGGAAACGCTTGCACGAAGCCTTGACCATTTGCCGAAATGTAGGAAACCCGGCGGCCTGGGATGCGTTGGACGCGTCACTGCAGGCTACCAGGGCTCTGAACCGCGGCTTTTTGGGCGGCGATGACCTCTTGGAGGGATTCAGAGCCCTCTTGGAAAGTGAGGCCCCGATTTGGCTTGCTCTCCATGTTACGCAACAGAATGCTGCACTTTTAATTCACCGTGATACTTCGTAAGCCTTCTTTACCCCCTCGTGCTCCACGCTCAAGAGAATCTGACCTGTTTCGATCTTTGCAGCAGTGATAGCATAATCTTCGAGTCCTTTCAGGTTTCCGCACCGGTCTGTGATGTTCTCAAAGCGAACCATGCCCTCACATGGGACTTTCCCGGCCGTGCAGTTGCGGTACCGCTTCGCGTCTTTAATGACGCTTCTTTTCAAGAGAATCTGTCCGAATTTCTCGAGCAATCAAGCGTCGAGGCTTTCGATCAATTTGCTGCGCGAGCAACCAAGGGAGGCGAGTCAGTTGTTGAAATTCGGGATTGCCCAAACCCTGCTCTGGTCAACGACATGCTCATGTCGCTGTTGGAGGGTCTGGGAACCTCTACGAATGTCCGTCAGATTCGTAAAAGAGTTCGTGACGACGTCGTCCTGGGTTCATCCGAGATTCCCTGGAGACGTTCGCCGTACTGGCTGGTTCTTCGCGTCGCAACTGGACGAGTTCTCTCGACCATATTTGAAGATACAGACGAGAGGATTGGCCGGGTGTACTACAAGTTTCTCATCTGTGCAACCTTGGCCAACCTCCTCTGGGACTGCGTCGGCAAGTTGCACCCCGAGATGACACTGATCCTCCAAGCAAAGTTATGCCGTCGCCTTGCTAAGCTCGAGTCGGAGCGGCAGGCTAGCGCGGGCTCTCTGCGTTTGGCGTACGAGGATTTGTTCTCTGGCACAAGATTTTTCTTTGAAAGCATTGTTAGCTATGCAAGGCGGGAGGTCGATGCTCAATGGGAGAACTACAAAACGAGCATCGTTCGCCAAATTCCTCTCCTTCCAGCTCGTGCATCACAAAGAGATCTGTCTCTCAAACTGTCCAACAGCGGCACAGTTTTGCTTGGTCTTCTGTCACAAAGAACCACAAACATGGGCCGCAAGGCTCCACTCGACCTTCCATCACTGGAAGAAGGCACAATCTCGCAGGTCAACCAGCTGACGGCTTGTTACACGTCACTCATCAACTACGAGGACCAGGTCATAGGGTCAGACTGGGCAGACGATCCATGCATCAATGCATCGAAGAAAATCAATTTCCTTCTCAACAGAGTCGGGGACTCGTACAGAAACAACCCTCTCTTGATGAGCCGATACCTTCTGAGACTGTTTGAACTTTGGGTGGACATGGACCAAGCAGCCACTACCGCCTGTCCTCTCCTGCGACAATTCCACCCAGTCTTTGTGCCACAATCATTGGACGTCCTTTGCCTATTGACCATGGCAGAAATGGAACGACTTGCCCGTGTTCAACAGCACCTCGCTGACCGCGTAAACGCCCACACCTCGGACGGTGAAACCATCTTTACCAACCCAAGGCGCGAGAGGGCATTTGCGTCACAGTTTGTTTACTCAACCACGACTGGAGAATCCATGTTGGACCTGGCCGAAGAGATTGACAAGGAGTCAGAGTGTTCCAGGGCGTCCAAGGATATACAGCTGGCAAAGCTGACCGAGCGGTACGAGGGTCTCACCCATGAGATCCAGAGCCTCGCATGCACTTGCACCCGACTGCCTGGTGGGAAAAGGTACGTGGGGAATTGCGAAAAATGCCGTAAACGGCGGAACCGGAAGAAGCTCAAGATCGACATCCATGAGAATTTTCTTCCGTTACCGATAAGGGGAGAGGGCCAAGCCCATCGAGCTGCCATTGTGTATGAGCTGCTCATCCCCCAACATCTCGCAGCCTATCGGCAAGCGACATGGGACCTGTATATCCTGGGAAGTCCGCCCAAAGCAACCTGTCTTGGCCCGCCCGAGCTCCTCCTGGGACAGGTCGACATGCTCAAAGCCTTTTCACCCAAGCGCACTTCCAAGCAGTATTCAGTCACAATGGCGTCGCGGAAAAAGTTGTTTTCACAGACACACTATCGCAAAATGAAGCTTCCAAAGCAGCCACACGAGATACTCCGGCGGTTTGGAGCAGAGTTCTCTTACTTCGACAGCAAATCTGGCCTCTGGGCTGCGGACCTCCCTAGAACTCCATGGTTTCAGCATCTCCTTGGTCCTTGGCTTCCAGAGGGCGTTTCTGATCCATATAAAGACATTGATCAGTGCAAAGATGATGTGTATCATCCAAGCTCCTACGATATCGTCGCCAACGAAACCAGCTGCCCCCCGGACATGTCCGTACATGAGTTTTCTGCCTACCAACGAGTCGTTTCTGGACGAGGCCGACGGTGGCCAGCCATGCTCACCGAGTTGTCATCTACCAACCTCAACTTCAGCAACGAGGCCACCATGACTCTCTTCACACGCCTCGCCCTACAAGCTGGTCCTTCCACCCTGGAGCGTGGAGTCTTGCGCGAAGCACACGTCGTCTTTCGCGATCAAGCCTTCTGCGAGACACTGCACGAGCGGCTTTGCTGCTGGCTGACTTCTCTGGAATCCACGTGCCGAGAAGTCTACTGCATGGGCACGATTTCCATCCTCAGTTTGCGGCTATATCATCTATGCCCGCAAAGCATCAGATGGAAGGCCCAAGAGTTGCTGCTGATGATCCGACGCATCACTTCCAACTGGATTGTGCGGTTGCGCAATGAAGTCCGAGCGACTGCCGAAGGAGAAACCGCCCGTAAAGCTTCAGATTATGCATTTCGAGCTGCCTTGCTCTGCCGTCAAACATTTTTGATAGATGCTGAGGGTCGGAGTGACGATACAACTTTGAGTAGGGACGACATGCGATGCTTCTTCCGGGCGTCTATCGCTCTTCAAGAGCACCTCTTGGTCAATGTAAACGAGCTGAGCCCTACTTTGAGGCATCTTCTCGTTCAGGATCTGTGCAATTCCTATCGCATGCGATCCATGATCAAGACCTGGGTCGAGGAGAATCTCCATTGTTTGGAACATGCCATCAATGAGACTTGGAGTCATGCCGGAGGTCTCAATAGGAGATCCTACTCTCCTTGGAAGATGCTCTCACACTCCTACGATTATTGGGTTACATCGCGGGTTGCAGGAACTGAATGGACAGCTCCTCAAGTGATACACTACCACTTCCTGCAAGGCCACCTCACCGTGGATGGGAAGCCACTTGGCCGACTTCCTCTGCAGATGAGAGAAGATCCGGCCATCCAGGAGCTCTTCGGAGGGCAGCACTTGCTGACGCGTCCGTCCAGTCTCATGGATCATCAGCTGGTCAATGAAGTTGAGGATCACCAGATCCACTTCGGCTCTAGGAACGGGGGAGTCGTTATCCGGGCCATTTTTCGAGGGTCTCTGCTGGAACACGTCCCGCGGGCTGTGTTCAAAGGCAAGATGGGGCTTGATCTTCCTACGGGACTTGTGGATGACTGTGTGCACTGGCTCAACTTGCACACCGGAAAGCTCGAGATGCGCCGTAAACCAAGGATATGGACATCAAAGCGATCCAACTGGACCCTTGATGTTCGAACCCGCCATGCTGTCAGGAATGCAGGCCGCCCGACGAAGAATGGTCCACCACGCCTGGGCACCTATCTGGTCGAGCCTCGGTCCGAGCTTGGGCAAAAGATCTATGACATCTTTCGAGGCTTTGAAGCTCCCGAAAGATTGACTATATATCAGCCATCCGGTTCCGGGTCTTTGTCCGTTGAAATGAAGCGTCTAGAGATTCGATTCTCGGTCAACAGCAAGGGCCTACTTCAATGTCCTCAGCTCAGGGCGGAGGTTGATCCTCAACAGGACGTGGGCTCTTTATACGGGCTGTGCAGCCAAATCACGCTACGCGGTGTCGCAAATCCTGACAGCAAGAGCGTTCTCGTTCCCATTGGTAGCTTCCGCTGGGAGCGACGGGGGATACACGTGGCTGTCAGCCTTGTCAATGATGGCTCAGCGTACGCAAAGTTCACTGTCGACCCGCTGCTAGGCCGGCTCGACTGCCCGCCAGAGCCGCATCTTCTGTACCTGAAGGCAGCACTACATGCACTTACTTCGTTTCCTTTGCCCGATAGACTCACTGGCCGCACTGGGACCGAAGAGGCACGCCACTGCCTTCTTGCGGCCCGCAGCCAGCCGTGGGCTCCTCTGCAAGGCTTCTCCCGACAAGTCTTGTCAGCCATAAGGTACCTCTCTCCCACTAGGTGGCTTTACCCACCAGGAATCAACATCTACCAGAAAGTCGGGTGGGATAATGACCTCACTATGACGATTCAACATGAAGATCTAGCTACCCTCGTTGATAGCATCACTGCCCAGTCAGAGAAGCTGAAGACGGTTGCTCAGACAACTCAGACAGGGGGGGATGAGGTTGAGTTGGACCATGATGCCCTCAAGCTCCTATGTCTTCGAGGCCGCATTCGAAGACAAGTCTATGAGCGTATATGTTTTCCTGGGGACTCTGTGGTTCTTAACGCAGCTACACGGGCTGTCCCGTATCCGCCTACCGAGCACAATTCAGCTTCCGGAGAAAGCTGTCAAACATATCAGACCACTCGTGCTCTACAGGAGCTCACATCTGGTACTTCTCAGTTCCCAAGGCTGACACCCATCGTGGAAAAATGGGAGACGGTTGGGGGATTCGACAATGTGCCCGTCGGGGCGGACATCAGAGCCATCCTGGACTTGGACATCTCGCAGCTGTGGGGGTCTTTTGTCCGGGCATGCCTACGTGAAGTCGCTCCAGGGGCTTACGATGAGCACTTTCGACTTGCGTTGTTGGCCTTTGACAGTAAGGCCGACATGAGAGTTGTCTCGTGGCTTGTGGCACTTTCCAAGAACTCGGCGTTGAGGGCTTTCGACACTCCCAAGCGCCTGGTATTCGTAGACTTCCAAGCTTTTGAAGCTCCCAAGCGCCCGGTATTTGTAGACTTCCAAGCTTTTGAAGCGCCCTCGGAGGACATTTTGGTGGCACTGGTGCTCGCCAAACAACCAGCCTACGACATTTGGTTGGAAGAAACGACAACGCAGGGGAGGGACGAGTCTAGTATCGAGCAGCATTGCGAGATGCAGGTGGAAGAGGCGACCCGCATTGCATCTCTCATCATCAATGAAGGGCCCGGCCTACTCCTTTCTCTGGGAGAGTTTGAGAAGCAGGCACAAGAGCTCTCCATCGAACACATCGACTTGAAGAAGGCTTGGGAAGGGCTGGAACCTGAACTTCAAAGGCTTTCTCGCAATCTCGAGCTATCCGCCTATCTGCTTCAGGTAGATGAAGCTGTGAGGGAAATACGCCAACAACAATCCACAGCAATGAGCGAGAAACACGACGAGATCTGGAGGTCCAAGCCTGCAACTATGACTCCTTCGAACTCAAGTCATGCCAATGGCGTGTATAGCGTGCCTCACCTCACAAGCGGCTTGATGAAAAAGGACATTTTCTTCGATAGTGTCACGAGGGACCAAATGGCCATGGATCAGCTGTCTCGCACATTTGCCGACACAAGCATTGGGCAAGACAACGAGACTCCGAAGACCTTCTCCCTCGTCTCCCAAGAGATAACAACACTGTCCAGGATTTTTAAGAGATTCACAGCATCACCAGAAGTCACGAGGCGGCAGTATGGAAACGATCTCGAGGCGTCCCTTGAGGCCCTAATCCGCAACCGCAGGGCCTCCAAAAAGCCGAAAGGCACACACTCTGCTGGAGGCCTTGTTCAGGCAATCGCTCACTCTCGTCAAGTTCTACATGATCACGTCTCCATGATTCGAGCTTCACTTTCCCACGGTGAAGCCGGCTACCAATGGCTCGACACCGCCAACCTGTGGCCTTGTCTCTCGCCTGTCATGCTTCTTGAGCAGCTCAGGGACAGTAACAAGTCACACTTGGGCCCCAAGATGACAGAGGAGCTGTTGCTATACGGGATTCTTTTCACAAAACTGCAGAGACTCCTCCGAATGCATGACGCCGAGCTCTGCCGAGATGAAAAGCGGTTGCGTGAGGAACAGGAACACGAAGGGCATTCGAATTGGTCTCCTCTTGATCACCCAGAGTGGCTTCTCCTTGAGATTGACAACAACATACTCATCCGTTCATCTCAAGTAGATGTGGCCAGAGCCATAATTTCGCCAGCATCGGGGTCCAATTCGGTCCTTCAGATGAACATGGGTCAAGGTATATTTCTGCAACCACCATCCACAGGAAAGAGATTTGGTCTAACGCGGTATTGCAGGCAAAACATCATGCGTCATGCCAATGGCAGTGACGGTGCTAGCAAACAAGACCCAGTTATGCAGGCTCGTAGTGCCCCGTGCCCTCCTACTTCAGACAGCGCAGGTTCTGCAAAGTCGTATCGGCGGTCTTGTCGGTCGCCAGGTTTGCCATATCCCCTTTACACGACGATCGCCGACGGAGATGGACGATCTGTATCTCTATCACGAGCTTCACCGAGATGTTCTCACATCAGGCGGTGTCATGCTCTGCCTGCCAGAACATATCCTCTCCTTCAAGCTGAGTGGGCTGCAGAAGATGGCCGACAAGAAATACAACCAAGCCAACAGAATGATTGAGATTCAGCGGTGGCTGGATACATCATGCCGCGATGTTCTCGACGAGTCTGACTTTACACTCTCAGCAAAGACTCAGTTGATCTACCCCAGTGGTATCCCAACAGCTGTGGATGGCCATCCTCAACGGTGGCAGGTAGTGGAGGAGCTTCTGGCACTCGCTGAGAGCCATGTCTCGCAACTCCAGGCGAGTTTCGAGGACGGCATTGACGTAAGGAGGCGTCACCAGGGATATCCCATCATCCATTTTCTACGCACAGAAGTCGAGGACAGCCTCAATGCGCTACTCGTGGCAGATATCTTCCAAGGACGCCTCCCGCAGCTTCAGTTGAAGGATCCGGCCAACCAGGGTGCTCAACGGGACGTTGGCAAAATTGTATCAGGGGTCAATGTGCCTCTCTCGACTTGGAAAGACGCAGCCGAGTCGCTGACAGACGAAGTCTTTGGGTGGAAGATGCTTCATTTGCTCCGCGGCCTCATCTCCCAGCGCGTGTTGCTTCTCTGCCTAAAGAAGCGGTGGAACGTGCAGTACGGCCTTCACCCTCAAAGGGCCCCCATCGCAGTGCCGTTTGAAGCCAAGGGAGTCCCTTCTGAGACGGCAGAGTACGGTCATCCTGACACAGCTCTGGTGCTTACTTGTCTTGCCTTCTACCAGACTGGTTTGTCAAAGGTTCAAGTCGCCCAGAGTCTACAACACATCGTCAAATCCGATGATCCTTCAGCGCATTATGAACGTTTGGTCCACACCTGCAACTTGCCAGTCAGTCTTCGGCAGTGGAACTTTCTGGATATCGACGACGAGGTACAGATGACGGAGTTGTGGCGGCTCCTGAGGTTTGACCGACATGTACTCAACTACTTCCTCAACAACTTTGCGTTCCCGCAGCATGCCAAGCAGTTCGGCGTGAAGCTTCAGGCTTCAGGATGGGACATCCCTCTCCTATCCAGCGAACCCTCGGGCAAGAACCTGACGACCGGTTTCAGCGGCACCAACGACAACAAGAGGATCTTGCCCCATACGATCAACCAGGACGACTTGCCCAGTCTGATGCAAACGAATGCAGAGGTCCTCAGCTATCTCTTAGAGCCGCGAAACCAAAGATTCTATCAAGCCGCTGACAGGACTGGGAAGCACCTTACCGAGACCGGGTTACTGGAACTTCTCCGCAACGAGGGTATCCGTATTCTGATCGACGCGGGCGCTCACATCCTCGAGATGGAGAACCACGATCTCGCCTCTGCCTGGCTCGACATTTTTCCGGAAGCCCAAGGCGCCGTGTACTTTGACCATGAAAGCAGGATCATGGTTCATGCACGTTTCCAAAAGGCCGCTGTTCCTTTGTTGGCAAGCCCGTTTGCAGAGAATCTCGAACAGTGCGTCGTTTACATTGACGAGGCGCACACTCGCGGCACAGACTTGAAGCTCCCAGTCTGCGCCAGAGCAGCTGTGACTCTCGGCCTTGGTCAGACAAAGGACCAAACCGTCCAAGGTAAGTGATGACAAATGAGGTCGTGGATCACGATACTGACCACCACAGCCGCTATGAGACTGAGACAACTTGGCTCGACCCAGTCAGTGGCATTCGTTGCACCTCCGGAGGTGTACCAGAGCATTATTCGCTTGCGGAACACTTACGGAGGCATCTTTACAAAGCATTTGCCCGTGACGTCTGCCGATGTAGTGCACTGGCTCCTCGAGCAGAGTTGCCTGGCCAGTGAAAACATCATGTCTCTTCACCTGGCACAAGGATTTGACTTTTGCCGGCGCACCAATGCTCTTTGGAAGCACATTGAACTTCTCCATGAAGAGGATAACAGATTTCAGCTTCTCAAGGCTATACAGCTGCGAGAAGACCAGACGCTTGAGCAACTCTATGGTGCGAGACAGCTAGATTTTGGAGAGCCCTCGCAGCTTGATTTCCCATGCTTGGAAACATTCGCGGCAAAGCTGCACCAGCAAAGACTCGAATCGTCTAGCAGTTTCAAGGCAGGCCATTCTTCGCCCTTTGAAGAGGTCGAGCAGGAAAGAGAGGTTGAATTTGAGGTCGAGCAGGTCCGCGAGAAGCAGAAGCCCACACGCCTCATCCCGCTCTCGTTTACCAACCTCGATCCCGACATCGTTGACTTTGTGAACAGTGGGCACCTCAACCGACCCAAGCGCTTTATCCAGGCCTTTGAGTTGGTCGGCAGGACAAGTATTGGACGTCGTTTCGGTGTGAAGGGCACAGCTTCCAAGCTTTTTGTCTCTCCAGAGTTCGTGAGGACCGTTGAAAGGGGCTCCTCGAAAACAGACTCCGACATTGTAGTAAGTACCCATCCCGTGCATCGACCGAGCCAAGACGCTGACCTGAATAGCGACCTGTTGAGTGGATACTCTGGAGTGCAAGGAGCGAGACTGCTCTCCTTGTTATCCCCGAAGAGGCTGAGCTTCTCTTGCCGAGGCTTCGGGTGTTGACGAATCCCTGGGTGCGGCTTCTAGCTTATGCCGCCCCAGTTGCAAAGTCGATGCAGATGTTTAACACGCTGACATACTTGACTGTACCAGCTGTGAAGAGCCCGTCCCCGATACCATCCTGGCTCTCCATCGAGGTAGGCATCATTGCTGGGCGGCTTTATTTTGACTACCACGAATACGATTCACTGCTCGCCTGGCTGGGAATTGGCGACGAGTCCAAATCCCGGAATGCGGTCTTGCGCGCGTTTTTCATCGATCAGCCTCTCATGTTCCTCCTCGAGTGGTTGACATACCGTCGTCAAACGGTTGATATCCTGCACACTCCGATGGGGTACGTGTGCCAGGGTCGGATTCTCCATGGCACGCATCCCTTTTTCCTCTCGGCGACAAAGCTTCGGGACGTGGAAGATGCATCCCCGGCTCTCGGTCGCCTCCAGACCAGCAATGGGAATCTTGTGGATGGCAATGCCAGCGACGATGATAGCGAGTGGGAGGAAGGAGACGGCGGTGTGAACATCACGGATGCGACGTACAGGAGAGGGGATGCGGGAGAGATCATGAGGGAAGCAAGGCGATGGGCTGTTTGGAATTGAAATGGGAATACTCGCGCCCTGTCTTTTCGTCCGTGAAAGACGCAGAATTGGAGTGACGGGTATCTGAGCCCTGTTACCCCGGGTTGCCGTTTGTGAGAGCCGTTTGATACCTAGAGTAAACATTTACCCCAGTTTTAACAGAACCAAGTCTGCAGGAATATCGAGGGACTCAGTCAGTATTGGGGGTCTTGAAATTGAATAATTGTCAGAAGCCCCGGCTTGAAAAGAGACTGTAATGCAAGTCGTCACGACGCAGGTCTTCCTCCGCTGTAGCATGAAACTCTCAGCACCTCATATTCGTCCGTATACTAACTAGGTAGTTCAGCCTACCAACGCATAAATAATCCAAGCCGCGGTTCAAGTGAGAGCTTATGCCTTATCCCAGATCCTAGGCTTTCGTAAGCTCCTTGGGCCGCCACCGCAACTACATGTCGCCTTCTCATTGGCTGAAGCTCTCTAGCCCAGCCTTGACAGTCCAATCATGCATGACTTATTTTTACCGCCTTTTCCCCTGTTATGATCTCCCTGTCCCATCTTCATCCTTACACCACGCCCGTGACTCTTTCTTGTTCGAGACCGATCTTGACCTTGCTTGGTATTTAACCTGCTGCCTCTCCAAATATGGGGCTTGAGGACTTATTACCGAGGGCGTTTCGCGACAAGAGGCTGCAAAAAGTGGCCCTCGAGGCCGCCACCACCCTCGCCGCAGAGTCACCAGTCATCAAGACTATCCAGGCCGCCTATCAGATCACCAAAGTTGGAGATGTCGTCAAGAACACAAATAATCTTCTCGTCGGTGCATCCGACACGGTCAAGAGCGCCCAGACGATCCTTCCGCAGATGCACATCATGGGTCAATCCTTGGTCGATACAGCAAGGCTCTTGAGCAAGTTCAGCATGGTGGCTACAACACTTGGCATGGGCGCCAACATTATCCAGACCTACCAGGGCATTCAAGCTCTCAATCTAATAGCCGCCAAGCTGGGAGACATGTCAAAGAGCCTTGAAGCTCAGACAGCCCTCACTGCTCAGCGAGACTTTCCTCAGTACGTCTACGACATGATTCGGGAGCGCCTGAGTCAGACTACCGTCGATCCGGACCGCGATCACTGGTTCTTCCTCTACCATCCGGACACCGACTGGTACCCCAAGTTCTTTCACCTCGTCGAAGAGAAACCCCTGGACCCTCGCTTTTGCGGCTACACCAACCAGCTTGACACGGTCTTCATGTTTATGCTGGCTGCCCGGGAACGCATCACAGAGAGGGAACTCCGAAAGGGACGTAAGAAGGAACACTGCCGCCCCATTCAGCTGCATCTCATCATACCGGCATACCAATCCATTCTGATCCCCGAGAGTATCCGAGTCCCAGAAGAGATTGGAGACTTCGTCATCGAGGGCCGCATCAACAGCAACAGGCCATTCGTATGGCTGAACCTCCCCGAGGAACAAAACTGCTATACCTCGGATGTGGGTTTCTGGACACCACCGCCCATCGGATTGTGGAACCAGGCCATGATGTGGTGCGGTGTGGCCCAGAGGCCGCAGGAGTATGGGACACCCCGGGTCCTGGGCATGGGACCTCAGATACCTATGATCGAGGCCGAAGAGACTCGGGAGAGTGTGATCACTGTTGAAAAGGGTGAAGCCACGATTGAGGCTCCCGGAGAAGAAGGCACGACAGAACTGGTAAGGAGACATTCCATCGAGTCGTCGATCGAGCTGGTAGAAGCAAGCAAGAAGCGTTCTACGCCGTTGCATAAGCGTCGCCAGAGCCGCCATGCATCACGGCGACGGATGCACGCTTAGATATGGGGGGGATTTGGGATTGATGGCAAGGTATATGGCCTGGCTTAGGCATTGATGAAATTGATGATAAAAGGCATTAGATGGATATTGACATTTGGGAAGTTTTGCAACAGAGGGTCATATTTGGTGACCTAACTTAACAATTTGTTCCGAGCACGTTATAAGCAGCATTTACAATATTTACAACCGATACACATACTATTAGAACAAGAAATTTCATTTTCACAAAGGCTATTCTACCTATCAACCATTGGGTCCCTCGTCAGCAGCCACATCAAGCCTCGTAGTTGGTTCCTCTCGAGTGGTTCAGAGTTGTCTTAGGGTTATTGGCTTACCATTGACGCACAAGGCGGACATATTCTCTGCAGGTCTCTACTGTTCCAACCACGATTTCCATGAAACTGCAAGGCTGATGTGCCTGTATAGGTCTTATGTGCTGGGAGATTGCTATGCTTCAACTACTTGTCTGGTCGCAGTTCTCAGGTGATGATCCAGAGCGAATCTATCAGAAGAATCGACAGATCCGTGATCTTGCTCAGGGGCTTGGTCCAGTTCCATCTGATCTACCCGAAAAGTGGCGGGATGCAGCTTTGTGGATGCTAATGGTGATGCTCAGGATATACAGGAGCAGGATGGGCTGGTTTACGAGCCAGGGGACTTTGAGTATGGTGACATCTGGCACCAAGCAAAACTCTGGAGACCCTCGAATATGTCGGATGGGGATATGGAGGTTTTTCTACGCTTGGTTCAGAACATGCTGCAAGCCTGAGTCACGGCCATCAACTAGTCAGGTGCTTCAGGATGAGTGGCTCAAAGATCTTCAATGATGACATATTCATCAAGTCATCGAGCTGTGGCACTGTTTTGGGCAAGAGGAGGCCACTCTCTAGGTACTGAGGAGGCGGTATTGATCAAGGGAGAAGGTATTCATCGCACATCACAAAGGCAGGCAGAACAAGGACCCATCCCAGCCAGCTAGAATAGCAAGCATTATATCTATGTACTCCCCTTGTATTCAATCTTGTCAACTGCTGAGTCCTCTTTGACAGACTGCCGTTCCAGCACGCTCTCCTCCGGGGCCGACTCTTGGGAGTTGGCCTCCAAATCATCCAATCCTTCCAAACGCTCTTCGAGAGACGCTCTCATTCTCTGAGTGGACGGAACGTTCTTCCTTGGTCCATTCTCTGAGTCTTTCAAGGCCTGTCTATACAGATGCGTTGCCTCCTTGAGCCTGTTCATCTTACCGAGTAAGTACCCAAAGTTGAAGATAACCACCAATGTCTCACGATGATCATGCCCAAAAGTCTCCATCTTTTCTTGGATGTTCCTCTTGAAAAGTCCGTATGCTTCATCGTACGTTTCCTCGTCGTCGCCCAGCATAGTGGCGAGGTTGGTCTCGGCCATCAAGACAGTCATGTGTCCTGGGCCAAGTACTTGAAGCGACGTGGTGCATAGTTCCCGCTGAAGAGCCACTGCCTCGGTTCCTTTACCCTGGTCATCAAGAACGGAAGCCAAGTGCTCCATACAGTGTATAGTATCGCGATGTCTTTTGCCCAAGATGCGCTGGCTACGAGCCAGGGCCTCGCGTTGCATGGCCTCTGACTTGAGCAGATTGCCTGTTACAGCAGTGGCGCGAGCAAGATCGCTCAAGACGTCGATTGTTCGGGGGTCGTCTTCGCCCAGCACCTCTACTCGGAGTCGGAAAAGATGTTGGAGCATGGGAACCGCCTCAGGGTCACTGTCGACCACGCCAAGTGTCCAGCCCAGCAAGCCAGTACTTGTCATGGTGTCAACCTGCTTCTCACCGAGATGCTTCATGTTGATCTCCATGGACTGTTGAAACCGAGACCGGGCTTCATCATAGCTACCCATCCAGTGGAGGTAGCGTCCCGATGAGTTTAGAAGCCTTGCCCTTGAAAGCTCCACCTCTTTTGTGGGCGTCTTGAACTCGTGTCGTAACATGAGCTCGGCGTGTGGGAGCAGGACCTCGCTCAGGGTGAAGTATTCGGAGCTAAAGTGTGAATATGGCTCAGGGAAATGCGCTGCCACAGACCTAAGAGCCGCTGATGCCCATCTCTCCGTCCCAGAGGGCACCTCCTGATCAAGCCACCACCTTGTCGCCAGTTGAACCAGCCGGTGCGTGCTAAATACCGAGTCTGATTCATCTGCGTCGACAAAAGAGAATGCCTTCAACACGGCGGCAGCGTCCTGGAAGTCAAAGTCGTCCTCTCCCTCGTCCTGAAGGAGAATAGCAGGAACACCTTGATGCTGAAAGAAGGTTATAAGACACAACAGCTGGGCTGCTCTGGGGTTCGACTCTCGTATTGCTTCAAACGATATCATCCATGTCTTTGCGACAGACTCCATTGAGCTCCCTTGACGGGCATGGTCTGAGAACTCGTAGCTGAGAAGTTTCATCTTCGTGGCATCGCTCTTTCGGTATTGCTCCAAGTAAGGACGCACCGTCTTGCGTCTCTTTGCCATAAAGGCGCTCGCTTGGGTGGTTGCCAGCGGGATATACTCGAGCACTTGAAGCAACTCTATGAGCAGTTCTTCAGATGTATCGCTGGGCAAACGCTTCCTGGCTAGCTCCAGACCCTCTCCCTGGTTCATCTCCTGGATGAGGATGGGCTTGGCCGGGCTGGCCACGTCAAAGGCAATGTCCCTGCTCCTGGTAGTGAATAACAGGGAGCCATGGGCACAGCGTGGTATACACTCTGATGGTGTCTTTCCAGTTCTCATCTGTTCCCCATCTTGGTCATCGACATTGTCCATCACCATCAACCATGGGCCGTCGTGTCGGAGCTCCAGCCAGTCTTTCAACAACACTGAAGCATATGTTGCTTGCTCCTTTGCCACTAGTCCACACTCGTTGGCGATGCGATTTAGTGACTCCTCAAAACGTGCCACAGTAGCAGCGTTGCACCAAAAGACACTGCACCGCTTGTTATTGCTTCTTATTCGATAGCAATACTCCAGAACGATCTGAGATTTCCTGTGACACTTTAGAAAGACATCTAGTAAGAGCTAAAGGCGACTCACCCGATCCCTCCCAAACCATACAGAGCCACCTTTGGCTGCACGCCCTCCTCCACGCTGAATGCCCTCTCAATCTCGTTGAAGATGGCATCGCGCCCCACAAACGATGAATTTTTATCAAAGGGAACAAGGCAGTGAGTCTTTGGAGATGATGGCGGCTTTTCAACTTTGATGTTTTGGGAGATGTCGATAACCTGATGGAGGGTCAAGGTCCCGATATAACCATTCATTGCCGCTGCAATCTTGTCGATTTTCTTGTCATATTTCAGACTGGAGAGTGCCTTTCTCCGTCTCTCCCAACCCGAGTCTGCAGCAGAGGGCAATGCCTTGTCGAGAATGCCGTTTAGCTCCTGGGTTTCTGAGAGGCAGCTTTGCACAACGCTGTGGAGGACGGCTCCATCTTGGGCAGCAACGTGGTTGGAGTCATTTTTCAGGCGCTGCAGGTCGGCTATGATGAGAGGGAGAATGGTCTTGATCTGTTTGAAGGCCTGGGGCACATCGTCTTGGAGGCCCGCGGAGCTGAAGTCGATAAGGCGTTTGGTGACTTTGGTGCCGAGCTCGACGAGCTGGGTGATGGCGGCCACAACTATTGTTATCTTATTAGTTGGCCTTTTGTTAAAAGATCATTGATCCCTTACGGCCGATTGCGGTGACAGGGTCCATGGGCGTTGTTCTGCGTGTGAAATGGCGAATAATGAGTTGTTGATAGCATACCCATTCAACCCAGTCATAGTCGACTCAACGCCAACTGGGTAGTCTTGGATCTGTCTCGTTTCCGTTAGAAGAGAGCAATTCCAGTATGGCACGCCATGCGGTGGTCAACTAGACGGACCGAGGCCAACAGTCCGCGGGTACAGACTTGGGTGAAGACGGCTGAGGTCAAATCATCGAGGCATTTTTTTTAACCGGAATGGCTCGACATCCGGCCTCCTGCCACCGCTGCCCAATCTGCAGCATGTATGTTGTGTTACCGTAAGAATTACGCATTTCACTGTAGGGACCCCGCGCCGCCAAGTCTGACCTGGCGGAATGGGGGGGGTTTTGTCGCCATCGGGTTTACACTGTGATGATTGCAACGGTACGGGATATTGGATCTCTTAAAGGCAATCGGCCATTGTTGCAACCAGGCAGTTCTTGGAGATAACATGCATGGCCAGCCAGGAGTTAGGCAGGGCGCAAGTGTATCTGACCGCACTATTCCACCCTTAACAAGCCACTGACTGCTGGGAGCTGCCACGCCATCTCGCAGATGAGTTGAGATGACAAACAACTCTTTTCATTAGCCCTAGGAACTCGGAAAGTGACACAGTGTGTCTTTCCTTGATGTATCCGGTAATTATTGAGCACGCAGGCTGCCTATGCTCTGTTCCACGGTCGAAACCTTCTACTGGCTGATATTCCCTGTAATTAATTATATTTATTTCAAAACATGCTGATTAAAGGTGGGAGCTCTGCAAATGGGATCAGACTTTTGGTAATCTACTAACTTAGCATGAGGATCGATGGGATAGCCTAAATAACTCTTTTTGAACAGCCTAGTCTCGATGAGCCAACAGATTCCTCCATGTCTGAAGCAAAAGTACCATATAAAAAGGGAATCAATAATATCTGAAACCCCCTCGACTACGTGCACGACCAAAACCTGGGCCGCCCGCCTCTGTAATATGTTATGAGTGACCTCATCCGCCAATCAATGAACCAAAGCACAAATCGCAAGGCAGCTGATCCTATGCCTCCACCACTCGGTCCGCTCAAGACCGTCCGTCTTCATTCACCGTTGCTGGCTGGTCAACTGTCGAGACAGACTCGCCGTGGAATTAGCCACGTAGTTCGTAACGGTGAGATGGGGCATGACGGCGACATCAGCACACAACCAGCCCATGTGAACTCTCTGGGACATTTTTGATTTAGAATTAGGTTGCTCCCTTGAATCTTACGTCGTGAGGCCTGTCTGTCACTGCATGAGCCAATACCACCAGGATCAGCTCGCGAGGAAGCTAGAGGTCGTGGGCACAGCAAGAATAAGCTACAGACCCAACAGAGACATCAAAGGGACCGACACTTGCTCTTCTTCGTGGCGTCACATAAAGCGACAGGCACAATGAAAAGATGTGGTAAATCAAAAATTACGCCCCCCATGGTCCCGAAGGACAATGGAGCATGGAACGACGCCGCGATGTGCAATGCAGGCCCTCCAAACTGGTTTCCCTGAATCTTGAGCCAGGGTAAACCGGAACAAGGTAAGTATGAAGAAGAAAGAAAAAAACAAGCAAAGGAGGGCGAGAGATGGCCACTTTATAGATTCTGGATGGCCAAGTTGATGCCTTGCAGCCTGGGGCCGAGTGGGCGCCTGGAGATTGCATTCTCGGGAATGGGCCAATAACCTTCGGGCCTTTGACGGCGTGGAGAGCAATGATTACTTCTTACGTATGTTCCAGTTGTTGAGGTGCGAATAGCGGATCCATGACCAGGGGAAGAGGCCTCTGGTAGGTAGAGCGGCAGACGGAGGAAGACAATATCTAAGCGAAATGACTTGCTCCTCTGAAGCCCACTTAGTCAAGCCGTGGCTGGCGACCCTTGCAATCAGCAACCTCCTAGCTCGTCTGCGCCCCTTCTGGCCACAGTGTCGGCACTGGTCTGGTACATACACGACTTGCATAATTGCGGTGTTATGCGGCATAAGGTTTGCCACGTCATTTGCTAACTATGCAGCCTGTCTCTGAGAAAAGTCAACATGCCAATGATGTGATACTTCTCAAGCACCATCAAAGGCTTCTTTAGTCTTTCATGGCCAAAGCTAAACAAAAGTCTAGAACCATCGATCACATTCCAGATCGATCTAGGCCATCATCACATTCCTTCGCCAGCAGGTCGAGTTGTGAAGCATACCTTAGCCAGCCCGTGTAGACTAGATATGGGGTAGCAAAAAAGGCCGGAAGAACATGACAGGGGCCACAGCTAAATCAGCCTGGTGTTTGTTGCGACCCCGAGGCCAGTGTCGGAAATGTATTAATGAGCAACAGGAGCGTGAGTTTAGCTCAGCTCCTTGATCATGGCTCGCATGATGCGCCGGAAACGTGGAACGGAAGCGGTTCTCAATGCCAAAGGCTTCATTGTGCCATCGGCACTGGAACGCGATTACATCAAGTGGCACATAACTTGGTGCATGTCGGCGAGGTGGACAATGGATACAGGCGACAAATAAAGGGCATGTCAAATATACGCTACCATGTTCAATGCGTCTTCATGTACTCACTGGGTAAACGCTGCTTCAAGTCTTCAACGCCAACCATCACTCATATACACCACCGTGACGCGACGGTCGTCCGCTTTCGCGCAAACTGCAGCATCAACAATGAAACTAAAATACCTCATCGACAGCGTCCTCCTCGCCGCATCTTCTCTACCTGTACTCGCGGTTCCTTCTAACCCAAACGCTGAGGGGGTCGAAGCGCTTTCTCCCCGCCGTGCTGCTACGCCCAGACGCAAAGAGCTATGGAAGCCTCAAGTCGGCACTCCCTGGCAAATCGTTCTTTCCGAGGTCATCAAGATCCCCAAAGGGGGCGCCAAAAACCTGAAGCCTGATGTCCCCATCTACGACGTGGACTTGTTCGAGAACTCAAAGGAGACTTTTGATGCTCTGCACAAGGCGGGCAAGTATGTCATCTGCTACTTCAGCGCTGGATCCTACGAAAATTGGCGTGACGACAGGAAGAGCTTCCAGAAAAAGGACCTTGGCAAGACGCTGAGCGGGTGGCCAGACGAAAAGTATATCAACATCAACAGCCCTTCAGTACGTGCCATTATGGCGAAGCGTATCAAGTTGGCTGCCGAGAAGGGCTGTGATGCCATCGATCCTGACAACTTGGATGGCTACGTAAGTTACCACTTGGGGACAACGGGGCTACTTCTAACGTGTTCTTTTTAGCAAGCCGACAATGGTCTAGGTCTCACCGAGGCTGATACAATCTCATACGTCAAGTTTCTATCCAAGGAAGCCGCAAAGTATTATATAACGACGGGCATGAAGAATGGAGGGAGCATCACAAAGCAGGTCCTCCCGCATGTGGGCTTCTGCATCAACGAGTCTTGCATACGATATTCGGAGTGCGAACTATATGATCCCTACATCAAGGCTGGAAAACCCGTCTTTAATATCGAGTATCCGAATGGTGCACCCAACGTGAAGGAAGCCGACCGTAAAAGGATCTGTTCAATCACCGGTGCTGCTAAAGGTTCGAAAGGATTTAGCAAGGTTATTAAGAAGATGAGCCTGGATAATTGGGTCACATATTGTTAGTCTATGCAGCAAATTTACTATCGAACTACAATCTTCTCGACTACCTTGGTCCCTTTCGTCACATCACGCCATATAGCTCCTGTCATTACTCCATACGCAAAGCATTCGCCAACCAGCTCCATGTACGGGGTCCCTGCTCCCCCCTTTCCTTACTATCACCATTCGCACCTGCCCCCTCTGATGATTCGCACCGGAAGACAAAGGGGACACTGGCTCCTTTGACGACATGAACCACGTCGCCGACTTGAGCTCGCGCAGGGGCGAGTCCTATAAACCCAGTATCCGTCACAAAGAATCGCTTGCTATCGCAGTTCTGGAGAATGAACCGAGCTTGTTGCTGGTAACTGGAGCCACGGCTTCCGAAAATCTCCTTGAGTGTATGTCTGTCTTCGTTGTCTTGGCTTTCGTTCCAGAATATATTGGACTTTCTGGCCTCCTTCTCCTCCTCGGTTACGTTCTCGCTGTTGTAAAGCTTGAGAAATTCAATGGCGCTTTTGACTGCGCCGGGGTAGACTACGTCGTCTCTAGTAATGGTTCGTGCGAACGGTGAGAGACTTCTGGGCCTAAAGTCCCAGTCTCTCGCCTCCTCGAATGAGACGCCTTCTGGAGGCTCCCTGTCTTGAAGGTATCTCTTGCTTGGTATAAGGCTCTCCCACTGGCAGAGGGCAAATAAGTTGTTGTTAATATCATAGACGTCGCCGAGCTTCGTTATCTGGCCGACCTGGACTACATCGAGGTGAAGTTGCGTCGATATGTCCCCTCCTGTAGATGTGTATTCCGAGATAGTCTAAGTCTGGAGTCGCTTAGGTTTGTATCTTGTTCGGTTAAAAAGGTAGTTAGGGGCTCCGTTAAATCCCGCAGCGTGCCCTATCTCCCTCGGCGGATTTCGTGAAGACCAGTATGCACTGGTAGTGCTCTAATCTGGGACCTAAGAAGGAAGGCCTGGTATTTGAGGCTGTTTGATGGCGTTTTCGAGTATATCTAAGCCAACAGTGTGTAAAAGCAATATGGCAAGGTCCGTGAAGACGGCTTTCTTAGAATGGCCGTAATCGACTGGAACCTGATCCCTCTGTCGGCGCGACTCCATGTCTTGGAGTTCATTGTTATCATATTCCCACTTGTCCATTGATTCGCCTATTTCCGAGAACATTTGGTTATGATCTCGGTTCAGTAGAGGAAGTATGGCATATAGCTTATCCCTCGGATTAGTGGCGCCGCAGTGTCTTGTGTCTCTGAGCATCTTGAGGAGTCGTTCTATATACTAGACCCATTTTCCGCTCTTTAAAACGGGCGATGTTGAGTACTAGACCGAGTATAGAAGTTAATTAACAGTTTGGCTTAATACGTTCTAGTGATAAAACGTCAAGAAGCTTTGCCAGTCTAGTTCTTGACTCCCGCAGACGATGATGGCTTGTTTTGCAAAAGTGATCTCTTGTAATACCTAGATACGATAGAACTAAGGCCTTTGAAATAGAGCTTCTAATGAAGATATCTCATAAATCCCCGCCTATAGATGACTGTTGGCCACGCTGCCACCTCTATAGTCAGAAAGGTCGTCAACTTCACCAATGTACTTCATAGCCACTTCTGTGTCGTCGGTGCCCTCGCCAAGATATACGACAACTCGAGTTGCTTCTTGATAAATTCGGAACATGAGCATTAACTGATGGTTCTTTTCCGCGTTCTTCGACTAATTGATGCAGATAGAGTCAATCCATAGAGTTCGAGCGGAGTCCTTGTTCTGTAGCCGCTGGAGAGCAGCGCAATAGTTGGGCGTAACGCCTATCCTGATTTCCTCACTATTCTTGTTAATAGCTTGTACTAGCACCTGCCGTGATGCATCTCCCTAGACATAGGAAACGGCCTCGTATGGTTGGGGCTCCTGAAGTCGGGTGTTGATAAGACATAGGATCAGCGGTTCGTCGTGGTCGCCGGGTTATAGGGAAATAAGGCAAAATTATTATTATTATTTCTAAT
>JABFEX010001118.1:0-11090 GCA_013623515.1 Fusarium illudens | reverse complement strand
GAATTGCCAAACTCTCGTTGGCAACACAAACATCTTTGAACACAGTGGGAACTCGACACATTGCCGGATTCAATGCCCTTTTGCTCAGAGCCCGAAGACAGACTCGGCGGAGCTGGCGTGGGAGACATGATTCGCTCACGGTAGTTCACAGGAACACCAAGAACTGCATGAAAAGCAAGGCTACATTTTACATTGCAATAGCTACGTTAAATACTTGCTCCCTTCTCACAAGGGACAAGATCTTCGGATTGCTATTCAAACAGCACTATGGTGCAATTGACTTACATGACATATTTTCGATGATGCAATTCCCAGGAACGATTAGCTTTGGTTCCTTATCCTCTGCTGAACTGAACATCTCCGAGGAAAGACGTTGAAGTTTCAACGTGTGTGGGCGTGTGGGGACGCTACAACACAGAAGCCGTGCACTATGCTTGACAGACAACCAATCACCTAAAGAGGATTCTTGAGGTAGTACTGCTAGTGGTAGGAGATAAGTCAAAGCCTGCTTGGATAGGTAGAAGGAGCGAAGAGTTTGCATGTGTGATGTAGGCATGTCAACAAGGAAACAATGATTCCAAACTCGACAACTTGGATTGCAGAGAATCCGAACCAACGACCCCAGATATTGCGGATACGCGTACCTCCTTCCAGATTGCGCATCTCCCGCCTCCCAGAGACAAGTATCATCCCGGCTCACACGGCAGGAACTTGGCCGGGGAACCAGGTTCAAGGGAGTAGGATCGCTCCGCTTTCAATCTCACATTGATGAAACCCCCCTCTCGTAACGAGCATTCCGTAATTTATGTTGGCTCAAGCTTTCTCGTAGAGTTTATACGATTGATGGTGTGACTGCAACTAACGGCCGGACATGGCAAGGGGGATGGGCCTAGTCGTTGAGCGAGCCTTGGCAGAGCCCAACTAGGGGCTCCCGGAGAAGCTCCCGGGTGCATGCTCTGCTAAAATCTAGTGGGCAGGCACTAAGCTTCTCTCTTTGTCTGTGCAAGATGGCAGCGTGGGCTCTCCTCCATACCAGGTAGTATCACCAAGCTCCAGGGCTCGATACGCCTACACTCCGCATATCCATCACACCAGATGAAAATAGCTGTTTAGCCGAATCTAGAAATCCGTTGGAAAATGTGTTTATTCCCCAGTCACGGTTGTTCACTTCTATCTTGGAAGACTCAAGTCCAGGCCTCTGTGTTGACTACGGCCACTTAACTACCGCTTTAAAATCGGCGCCGCAAAACAGAATCAAGTATCACTAACTCAGAAGTTTTAGAAGAAATTAAGAGTGGGAAGGAGGTCATCAGGCCGGAGCCATGATGCGGCTTTTGCTTGACCGTTTGGTTTTTATATGCGTCGCCTTCGTAGCCTCTGCCGAGCAGCACATTGACGACGGATAACTTCATGGTATAGTTTTAAATGCCTAGAGAGCTCTCTGGGTCCACATGGCGGATTAACAGCTGTAATGGGCTGCAGCAGTTGGGATATCAAGAAAATTAACTCCACCAAGACGTGACAATGAACCGCAGTCACGAACAAAGAGGAATGAAACGCAAATTGTGCTCGTCCAACTGGCCTTCTAAAGACTGAAACTAAGCAGAAGAGAGGCTCCGTAAGTAACTTAACCCCCCACTAAGAGAAGCATACGAAGAACGACCACGGCGGTGTAAAACGCCAGCTATACCAAGCCGTAGAAGCGGCGCACGACAAAGGCACACACGCATAGATCCCCGTCAAACCAGCCTATGAAATACAACACCATACCAAGCATAAACAGGGCAGAAGAGAGGAACCATCTGTGGGCTAGCTACGCCACGTCAGATGCCGTATACATGAACACCCCAAATGAGGCCCCCAGAATAAGAGCAATCAGAACCCGAGCCTTGGTTATCACCAAGCCAACCAGTGAGCAAAGGAGCCCGAGTGCTAGCGCAGCGCAGTAAAACACGCTCGTTATCACCCGAGCCAAGGCGCTTAGCAGAGCAGTCACAATGAGGGGGGCCAAGGAAAGCAGCCACAGACCGAATAGCACACCAACGATCGAAAGGAGAGTAACTGGGACAAATGACTCCTCAAAGCCCTCCCAGCTAGGTTAGTCATCTTCAATCTCAGGCTCGGCTTCGTAAAACACTTGCCTAGAGGCATCCTCCCTGGTGAGGCCCCCATACCGCAGATAGCGCCTGCATGATGGCTTGCTGTCGTACAACAAATATAGGCCTCAATTTGGGACCAAGATTGCCATGGGGCCCCCTAATCTTGGGTGGTCAGACGGCCTATTTTTCTGCTGCATACTTGTGAAGACAATGTCCAAACTTATTGTAGGATACGTACTGCCCATGGATCTCATGCTGACCGAAGAGCTGCGGCTGAGACTCGTCTCTGCATTCGACCGACCAATACGAGAAAAAGTGTACAAGTCTAGGTTGATCCAGCCCAGCTGAAACGCCATGCAAGCCCAGAACGCTATTGTGAATTGCAATGATGGCGAGTTGTTGGAGGGGCTCTACAGGCCCTGGTTGGTCTTCACACCTGGCGTCTGCAAGTGCTTTCACATTCCCAACGCTGGTTCAGCCAGCCACTCGTTCAAGGATATGAATGTGCTGTCAAATCGGATTGGCAGCTCGATCAGCCAGAGTCTCTTTGCCTGGGGCTGGCTGTCACACTATCTACCTATTCACAATTCGTTATCCCTCTTCAGTTGCCGTGTCCTCCTCATGCATAACTTTTTGCCAACAAGTATGCTGTCGTTCATGAAAGAGGTTGGGAGCCTCAAAACTAGCGCAATCGATAGGACGAGGCAATCATCCCAGTGTCAGAAGAGCCGCCCCGGCGGCTGTATCCAGTAGAGGTCGGAGGCCCAAGTCTATCCAAGAAGTACAATCTACAAAGGTTCAAGCTATCGTAGAACATGAAGTGGAATTTGAAGGGCAACCTCACCTCGGCGCGGACGTGATAACCTGAGAACAAAATGCGAAACTAGACGCAGCAGCAAAGGCAGCCATCCACGCAGATATCAAGTTTGTGCATATGTATTCCAATTAGTATACATCTAGCACGGCCACGGCAGAGTCCATAATTACCACTGTAAGACTCACGTGAACCGGGATGAGCACCTTTATCAAGCTCCTAACCGGCAGCGACGTCAAGATCGGCCATAGTCTAGCCGCCTGTACGTCATTCACCCTAAGATTGAGAATATTTAACATTAATAAGTACTGCTAACGTAGGAGTCTACTCCTTTAACACCATCGGGCCCCAGGTACCATTCCATCGCCCTTGCTGACACGGCTCGGTTTCGATGACACCTACCGCTCCGACACTGAGGCTCTGCAGGATGCGGTCTACTTTCTTGCCTAGATATACTCCTTCAACCTAAAGCTGGTGGGCATCATCTACCACCACAGAGTCATAGACAAACCGCATGATCGGCTTGGCATTGAGGACCCTCCAAATGCTCCGGGCTCTCTGCGGCATGAAGACAGACATGTCCTATGTCGTCCTCGCAGCCTCCATGCGGGACAGGCTCGAAGGAGACCAAAACGACAGCGTCACGAGAGTGACTGAGCACCGTTCCATCTCGCCATTCTATCTTTGTGTGGTGACATGGCTCTCAGGCTCTGACACGAGATAGTGGTTGAAGAGCGGTCCTTTAACAAGACCCTCGCCGGCGAGGAGCTCCTAAAGGGCGTGCTTTCTGGCTGAGGGAGCAAGACACGACGGAGACCTTGCATGTGCCAAAATGAGCGACAAAGAGGCAACGCGGAACGGTAGCAAAGAGGTGGCAGCTCCCCTCGCCAAGTGAGAACAAGAACACCAGGAGAGGCTCGACCACCTAAACCGCGATAGGGAACAGGATATGCCGGTCCACCAGCAATACTTTGCAAAGCTTCAGCATAGTCAGCAGAGGAAATGACAGCATGAGGTCTTTGATAATCTCGAGAGTACCGAGAAGGAGCAAGAGGGAAAGCCGAGACAGGAAATGTCCCAGGTGCAAGCCCTCAGCCATAGTATCGTAATATAACGAGTAATATACGACCTCTTATTCTAGGAAGAGAGGCCAAAGTACATGTGAAGACCGTTGGGATATGAAATAAGCATATGCTGACCGCGACTAGAAGGAGAAGGGCCGTCTCTACACAGCCCAAAGGACCCCCATCCTCACATCGACATTTCGGAACGCCGCATAAGTGTTGAGTGACCTGAACTGGCTCTCATCTTAACTTAACTTCTCCTCCCAGTGCCATGAGAACTCAGCTAAGTCAGGCATGGGATAGGGGCCACATCAACTTCTTCCATGACTCCACGGGCAGGTTGGATGTCAGCACACCATCCGGCCACACTCTTTCTCGCGAGAAGCCAGAGGCCTCCAAATATTTCGAGGTGATGGTTTGTAAATTATTAGTATTGATGAGAGCACTTCCCATCTTGTAGAGACAGACAGATTCCAAGCTAAAGGGGCAGAATCAAAGCTTGAAACCACGCTTGGGCGTGTCTCAGACCAGTAAAAGGCCAAAAGTAAGCTTGCAGAGTCAGTAGATGTGAGCTTTTGAGTCTATCTTGATACTCTCCGGTCTCTCGAGCAACAGATAGCATCGGAGCTTCCCACGTTTGAGCGATTACTGCGTGTAGATGGGCGGTGAGTTGGGATCACCGGTGGAACGAATTTTTGGTGTCGTAGAGGAATATCAAGGGGGAGATCTTCACTTAAAGCGACCTAGCCGGCTACCCCAGGACTGGAATGATCTGAGAAGAAACAGTGGTGCCTTGAGGAAGGGCGACGGCTCGCATGACGGCGCATTTGCACAACGGCCAAAGTAGACGAGGAGAATAATATAAAAGGCTGGAGGAGGACTGAGATCGAAGGATAGATAAGGTAAAACAATATCGAATAGAGGTACTAACTGGCAAAATAATAAAGATATCAGAAGATATATAGTAGGAAACTAGGAATCGAACCAAGCACAGGAGATTTGATGAACTCTATTTTTATCTTTTTTCCTTTTTTTTTACAGGTCTGCCACCGTCCGCCCGGTGCAGTAGGGGAAGGGTTGAACTGGATTATATAGCTTTACTGGCTCTGTTGCGGGTGTTGATGCTTCTGTCGAGGTAAAAGGTTATTGTTGTTGGGGCGGCTACCGAGGTACTCAGCCGAAGGCAAAGTGTGAGCCTGACCCGACCACCTCCATCCTCACAGAGCGGAATATCGTACCCAAAACAGGACCATACCCGATATTGTTCTCACCTGCGGCACGGCTTCTACCTCTCCGGTTAGAAGAAGGTCTGAGGAGCATCCCCTACCGTTAGCAACGTCGGGGGGTACCTGGGACTATCAAGTGACAATAACATTATCAGGGAAAACCTTATCCCTCTTAAGATCTCTCTGACAGCAGTTTCGCCCTACCCATTTACAGGAAATGCCTCGGTGCCCCGCAGATGCAGGCACAAGGTAATCGGATGGAGACGACAAGCAAGTTGAGCACATGTTCAAGGGGAAGAGTGGATTGGCCGCAATCTGGGACTCTTTCGGGATGGGAACAAGATTCTCGGTCATGTGGATCTCCTGTTCGCATCAGAGCTCGAGCACGACGTTTCTAATCCCGGTGGTGTGGCGCGCCTCTCGTATAGATCACAGCCCCCTCCCCTGGCTTGAGTTGGACTGCGGGGAAGATCCATCGCGATCGTCGAAGTAAGATTGAGATCAAGGCCCGGGGTGACTTGGTCTACGTTAAAGGTGATGCTTCATACCCCTTGGTGGCGAAGAAGTCTTGAGATGCTGTGGCGCCAGGGGTATCAGTCCTTCGGAGGGCTCTCACTGGCGATCATCAGATGATGGTATACGAAAAAGAAAGAAATTGCCAGAGGAGATGCAGGACGGACCACAGTCCACTCTCTAGATGCTTCTTTAGTGGTTCTCCGGCAGATGGTGGCTCTTGCTGGCCCCGGAGTTCATTGAAGCATTCCAAGACAGCCGTGTAAGACACAGGACATGCTTGGCATCACCACAAGATCCCGGAAGAAGCTTAAAATAACGACGTAGGGTAGTTCCAAAGTACAGTAGGCGCACCCTTGTTAAATGTGAAGAAGCCATGGCACTTTAGTTCCCCAAATGGAATGTCGTGTCGCTTTTTAGAGCCTCGCCGCAATATCACAGTCAAATAAGAGGCTCGCTTCCCTTTTCCCTGAATCTGCAATCATGCCGTATCACTAATTTAGCAAGTGCATTTGCAGCTTATCAGATCTGGGGCGTACGAGTGATGCAGTGATATGTGAGAACCGGCCATGTTTTCTTTTACCCGCGTGAGTAGCTTACTCAGAAGTAAGAGTGGCATCGATCTCAGCCAACAGGACATTCACGTCTCAATCAAGTGATGATACTCGTTAGTTGAGGCATGACAGCTCTCGTCATTTTGCGGAGTAAATGTGACATTGGATGTAGTACAGGGTACGGAGACCCAAAGTTGAGGCTTTTTCGTCCCACCCTTGATTAGGCTGCCACCGCCTTTCTTGGGTATAGCAGAGAGAGCAGGGCAAAGTATAGTGAGATCGGCATATACAGCCGTTTACAGACCTGATATGACATGTTGGATGGGAAACGATTTCTGACAGTTTTCCCCAGAGCGCAGTTCATACCGCGATTTGGTCGAAGAGCTGTGCGCAAGTCAGCGGAACCGACGGGATCAAACGAGAGGCGCATCAAGGAGTAATTTGAAGTTTCTGCGCTTGTTTCACTGTATGATTCGAAAAAAGGAGAAGGGTTTTGTACTTGACCTTCAGGGGCAGCTGTGCCCCCTTTTGTATGAATGGCATCGGCAACTGGTGATTTGACTGAACGTATAACGTTACGAAAAATCGAATCTTGGACTGGTTTTTGTTAGCGCCCGGGACGGCGTTATTATTAATAGCCGTATTCCCGTCTAGACGGGTCAGCGAGCGCAACCAGGAGCAAACATCCCCTTTCAAAACGTCGCTAGTGGTCCTTTTGTTCGGTGGGGTTTATCGTCTGGCCGAAACGGGGGTCATTCTGCGCTGGCATGTCCGGCCACCGTAAACGGCCGCGCAGGGAACCTGAATGGGAAAGCTCAGACGGGTTGAGGACGGTCCTTTTGGGCTGGATGAAATGGATTCCTACTACGTATGGAGATGGAGATGCAGATGGCCGAGCTGTTGGTTGAGAACCGCGGTAATTAAATGCAGGAGTCGTCAAAACGAGTCAGTAGTTCCGTCCCAAGATGCATCGGAGCATCGTCTTTACCCGCAACTCCGTTTGTTGGTTGTCAAAAAGCTGGCAGTAGTTTCAGCCGCTAGCCAAATTAATTGCCCATGAGAAAAAACCGTTGGCTCTTTAACGATACGGACAGAGCATCGAGGGTCGGATGAAACAGCACAGCACACATAGCCTTGTGGAGCTGTTGACAGGGGGCCTTTATAGGTACTGAACATGGAAGGTCCCTCGTAGATGCGTCGTGGCCAATAGACTAGAGACGATGTGATCAACCCTGTCGTGGGAGTCTACATCCAACGTTTCGTGCTTCGTACGTCGTAGGTGATCTGATGCAACGTTGATCATGGGTAATTTTAGGCGTGGCTGCGGCTTAGCTTCTGAGATGGAACAAGAGCCCGTCGCTGATTCCGGCCTTTTGTGGCTGTCTGATGGATGGGCCCAGGCAGGGCTAAAGAGGTCGTGTTGATGGGTCGAGCTGATATCGAAGGCAGGCTATTAATAGGTCAAGCCATCACGTGCACCCCTTGCTCTGAGTCGAGTCTGCAAGTAAGCATCTGCCAAGTCGTACACGGGGCATGGGAATCAGAATCAAGCATTGTGAGTGAACTCGTGAACCGACAACTCGGAACCCTCGTCTCTTGGCCCTGCATCCAGAGTGGAAAGGGTCAACTTTATAAATACAGATCTTCATAAGAAAAAGAGCCAATTTTTCAAGGCTGCAGGCGGCGGGTACTTGGTCCGGTATCTTATCGAATGAATGAGCAAGCATCATTTTGCTAGACGAATCTGGCGTCCGAAGAGCGGATCGGGAGACCGGGAATCAGAAGATTTGGGGCCAGGGACACCGGGGGTCTAGGCCATCTTCCATGTGAAGAAATGGGCTTGTACGGAGTGTCCAATCCACTGGTGGCAATAGACCTGTCAGACCCACCTCGTATACGGTTGATGCGGTGGTGCCATGATGGTGAGCTCCCCCCCCCCTGGGCCGTATCCCATCCATTCACTTTGTCGATGCGTCTGGGGGACGGACGGACACGCTGTTGGGTCTCTCTCTTCTCGTCTGGTAAAAGAGCCGAGTCTTGCCAATCTCCTGCATGATGTGACATTTATACAAAAAGCTTGTCGGCCGCCCAGCTTTTTTGTCCCATCTTTCTAGAAACCTTACACACACACTCGTTTTTTATTAAAGCCGCCACATTAATACGCCCATTCCTTTTCTTTTCTTCTAGGCCATCCGTTTTATTTTTCTCCGACAGGTTGAAACTAGCGCCCGCCCACCTCTTGCAGACGCCTTCAAGCAGCAAAGCCCCTCTCCCGAGGTCAGGTTGTCGAGATGAAGTTGATGATGGATGAGGTGTTCCTCAGCCGGCTTAATCGGCGGAAAGGCGTCTTTATCGCCATGGGCCTGCTGGTCCTGTTCGGCTTGGCGATTCACATGTGGGGTTTCTACTTTACCGAAGCCATCGACGCTCTACCGTAAGTTAGGCAATTCATGGCCTTGTCGCCCAACGTCAGTCAGTGCGGCCATTGACAGCTTCTTTTTTTTCCCCCACAGAACATTCAAGGACGCAGGCTCTGAGCCGCCAGCTCAAGAGACATCCAACGTTCCAGAGGATACACCAGGCTTGATGCACGCGTTGTGGAAGCCTTTCCTGCACTCACTTGACGAGACCAAGTTTGTTACCAAGGAGGGATACAACTACGAGATCGCCAATGACTCTTACCGATGGACCAAGCCGCTCGGCAAGAAGCTGCTCATCCTCGATGTCGACACTCGCGTGGACTCTGGAACGGGTGCCATGATGAACGAGTCGACCCTCAACCCCAAGGAGATGAAGGGACGAACCGGCGGAATGATGAACCACTACCTCTACGGTATGTAGCCTGCACTTGACGCGCAACCCCCTCACTAACAGCTTCAGCCATGATCCACGGGTACGACTATCGATTCGTTCGAGCCCCCAACTACCCTGACCGACACGGCACATGGGTCAAGGTGCCCATGATCCAGGAGGCCCTCAAGACGCACGAGTTTGTCGTCTTCCTCGACGCCGACGCCGTCTTCATGTACCCCCAAATGCCCTTCGAGTGGCTCATGTCCCTCTGGAACATCACCGAAAACACCCTCGTCGCCATGGCCAGCGACCCCGACTCCCCCCGCAACCGCGACAGCAAGGGCAAGCCAATGTGGAACACCGGCTTCGTCGTCGCCCGCCAGAGCGAGCGAACCCAGGAGCTCTTCACCAACTGGGAGGCCTGCCCGACAGAGGCAAAGTACGAAGGCTGCAAGCGCTGGGCAAAGGACTGGGCGCACGAGCAGGCCGCTTTCGCAAACTACGTCCGGTACGACTACAAGTCTGAAGAAGAGCTTCGACCCATCCCCTGCATGGACGGCAACGGCGCGCCTTACATTGGCGACAAGTCGTGCGGCGGAGTCTTTGTTCGTCATCACTGGTTCCACAAGGATTGGCCCGTGGGTGACCTTCACCAGGCCATCCTCGAGGCGTTTGTGAACCGCGTGCACGACGGCTTCCACCAGGACCTGAAGAACACGTACCTGGATGCGAGCGATAAGACCTACCCTCTGGACCCGTTACACGTCTGAGGAGCATTTTTGTGATATTTTCAAAGCGAATGGATAGATATAGAGAGCGAATGTACCATAATGATAGACTAATGAATTTTTGAAGCCATCATCATCTTTGTTGGCACCCATATTCCTGTTCTGTAACAAGTATTTACTTGAGTGGTTGTTATTCCCGGTGCCTGGCTTCAGCCTCACTTAGGGACCACCAAGCCATGCAACCAACGCCGCATGTCTCGTCCAGCATTCATGTCTAATTACGTAAGTGGCTGTTGTAGAAATATTCTTGTCCGATAAGACGGGAAGTACAGATCGATCACTCAAGATTCCTCCTGTATTGCCTCACTCGTTGATCCTGTGCTGCCAAACCTCCTGCTCCGAGCGGGCGCTGTACGTGCTCGCCCCCAGAATGTCCCTCATCTGCTGCACGCCCGTAAACATGATCTGCCTAGCCACGAACCACCGGATCCCCTCGTGGCACGGCGGGCTCGTCAGGCTCCCCTGGTACGTCCAAAACTCGTTAAAATACAAAACACTCTCCAGGGCTAGACGGTGGTTCAGCTCCGCCTGTTCCGTGACATCCGTGTCGTTGAAGCCCACCATGGGCGGCAGCTGGGCTAGGAAGTCGCTGTCCCGGTTGCCGGGGTCGAGACGGATGGCTAGGACGGCTCGCTCGTGGCCTGTGGCGTCGACGTGGACGAGATGCAGCTCCGCCTTGGAGCGATCTCCTCCCACGGAGTGATCTGCCGGGGCGTGGATGTGCCAGCCCTTGAGGTAGACGGTCTCGTTGTCGAATGAGAACGACGGGTTCTGCTCCCACACGCCGTCCTCGTGAAGCACCGTAAACGCCGGTCCGTAACCCCAGTTATAAAAGTTACCAGCCACCGAGTCGGGGTAGTTGAACTCGGGGATGTGGTTCAGCGAGAGCCCATTGTTGAGGCTCAGGGCAATGGGAGACTGCTGCGTGCCGGTCTGGCAGAGGGCATAATCTACAAAAACAGGGGTGTTAAACCACGCTTGCCAGCCGAGCTGCCGAAAGAAAGGAAGGGGGTTTACCAACCAGGGTTGAGGCGGCCCCAGTTAAAGGACGCCTCGTATGCCCAATCCGTTTCCCCTGCCTCCGCCCGGGGGCTGACGTGCCGTTTCCTGTTGACGAGCTGTTGGTGATTCTCGTGTAGGGCGCATGAGAGCGTGCCAGTGACATGCACCGCCGTGGCAAGGAGATGGAGGCCACGCATCTTGGTTGGTCTGGAAGGGGGTGGGCTATCTAGTTAGGGG
>JABFEX010001117.1:0-34672 GCA_013623515.1 Fusarium illudens | reverse complement strand
GGACAGGACCAGGGCAGGAGGGGCATCCCACGCTCCTTCCAAGGGGTGCTCTGTGCGCCAGCGAGAATGAGTTCATGAAGTACAAGCCATGAGCTGTTTCGACATCCAACAGTGTCATGTCGGTGAGACACAGACCAAAGGCATGATAAGAGAGCGGATCTCTTCATCTCGCCAGCCATCAACCTCAATTTCATTTCGCAACACGGTGCCTCTCGATTGGCGAGGACGAGCATCTGTCGGGAATCGTCTGAGATTCAGGGTCCATTGCTCGAGCTTCGGAGAGCTCCAGGGCTGCGGAATGGGCTGAGAATGTTGACCGATTCACCGCATCAACAAGTGAGTCGATTGGAGTCCGCCTCACTCGGATGCAGTCGCTCACCGCACACCTCAGCCCGGATCAGCTCCCCGGAGGCGTCAATGCCCGGTGTCTCCCCGGCGGCTTCGCGGCCGATATGTCTCTTCTCTGGCATTCTCTGTGTCTCTGCGCGCCTCACTCTTCCTCTCATGGCTCTCACTCAATCTCGCCTCGCCCACCCGTCTCCGCTACAGCGCGGCACCGGCTCAGACACCCCCATCGTACCAAGACATTAACGAGGAACGGCTTCCCCAGCAGACTCACTCGAGCTAGCTAGTGGCAGCTCTTTGACGTTGTTGAGAGTGCAAGTATATGTCTCCTCGGTGGTAAAGTGGAGTCGCCGACAGAGCGGCTCCATTGGAGGATCAATTGCAGTGGACGGGATTGGATTTGCTTTGCGACGATGGAGAGTGGCTCGACTTACACGCTTTTGACAGGGAGACGGACGACCCAGCGATGATGTCGACGACGACGTTTAGTGTGAAGAGTGGAGGAGTTGTCTGGATTCAGAGATCAAACACACCAAGGTCGTCATCAGAGCGAGGGGGGGCAGCCGACTTATATGATGGCCTCCTCATTGCCGAGACCTCCTCCTAACGTAGCCGACACCTCGGGGCTCGCGACGGAAACATGCGGGACGTTCTGGGCCTTGGAGCCCATCGATCGGGAGCCATCACTCGTCGCTGCTGGCAACACGCTGACTTTGTTCTCGTGTGACCCCATTTCCCCCGCATACTTGGACATCGTGAGCGACACGGTTGGCTGGCGCGCCATGATGAGGGTGGGCACCGCCGGGCTGACTGCCCGCTGGTCCAACTCTCCCGGTCCTCCCCAAACTCCAATGTCACGAACTGAAGCCAACCGCGCAGGCTAACGCATTCATGCAATCTGCAGTGCCGGCGAGAGCCAATCTCGATATGCCGCACTTGCGTAGCCCCGAAACGTGTTTTCCCGTTGCAGGGTCATTTGAATTGCCCTCATCCTACGCCGACACTATTCATGATCCCAATCTACCTCCGGCGGAGCTTCGACATCACTAGCGCGGACTGCTCATGAGCTTACAATCGACTAGGTTTCGGGGATACATCCCCGAGAGAACACAACTGCTTCATCATGAGGGAGTTGGACTGGCAGTCCACTGGAATTTGGGCTCTCATACCGCATGATAAACGGTCGTCCTGCAGCCTGGGTGCGGTGAAGCCGATCCGCCTCCCACTGCTTCATCAATGCCGAAACTTGCTTGTGCAGCATCGGACCAACATCCGTCAGGCACATTAGTTGATGTCAGTCAGTCTTCGGCTTCTCATGATCTGATGTTCCGTCAGCAATGAAACTCGTCATGTCACGAATTGTGTCTTCTCAAGCGCCGGAAAGTCACTCAATTGCACACCTGGCGAACCTGCCTCATCGGCTGGCCCGAGTCTAGTCCCTTTCACCCGCAATTGGACGCCATTCGAGGCACTACATCACGTACCAAGTACGTAGTCCTTACGAGATCCCAACCCCACCGGTGCCTCCATTCGTCCCCTCGACCCCGCTTCGCGATGAGGTTCCGGAAGCCCTTCGAGGGTCACTCCCCCGGCGCTCCGCCCACTCACTCACATGCGTTGTCAGCCAACGGCCGTCCAAGAGACAGGGGTTCCGGCATGGGGTGGTGCGCAGTTTTCAGCGATCTCTCCTTGGTGCTTGATAGCAAGGCCCTTCCTCAACAACAGCTGGTTGGCTCCCGTAGCTCAGTTGGTTAGAGCGTCGTACTAATACTTCAGTCCACGCTGAATACTCTGTCTCGTAGAACTAGGTACTCACTTAACTATTTCGTCTTTTTTTTTAACCCTTCATTAAGAAATACAAAGACTTCTATAGAAGAAAGAGTTTCCTTTCCCACTGGTTACCTCCTTCCTAGCTGGTTACCTCCTTCCTCGCTGGTTACTTCCTTCTATGCGGAGTATTGGTTACCATCCATATTGACCAGTATCACCTTCCTAGAACTATCTCTTGCTCTATTTTTTAAAGCCCGAAACCAGGAGATTCTCCACCTTCGGTGGAGAACCAGAGACCTTCGCATAGGCCTCTAGTTCAAGCCCAGGCGGGAGCACTACTCTCTATGCCTATCAGCTGTATTTTTTGCATTTTTAGCGATTTTCTTTTTAGTATTATAGTGATACTGGATCGTGGTGTTAAGTGTTAATAAAGCTACAAGACAAAGTAACGTACCTACCTAGCCTAGAGCCACGTGGGTTATCCGAAAAATAGATAAAGAAGGGAAAGTCCTACCTAACTCTCATCTCCCGGCAGTCGCTCAACCATAATAGAGTAAGTCAGTGAGGAATACAGATAGACTCATCCACAATAATTCTGCTTTTACTGCTATTCTACCTTACATCCACTCTATCTCCATATCGGTCCGACATGACGAGGTGTCGGGCCGAGCGATCTCTTCTAGCTCTAGATATCATCCGGTCCTGATCTTATTTATGAAGAAGCTTAGGTGCCACTAGGGCCAAACATGATATCTTGTTTATGCACATACTTAGCTAGGTAGGTACTAAGTGCCAAATAATTATGGTCTATAATTTGACTTCTAATCCTAAGCAATAACTAAGTACGATCGCGTACGCCGGCCTAATTCAACGAAGGTGGTTACTTTGACCTCACCTGTGATCCGTATGGAGGTCAACCTGGAAATTACCGGCAAGCAGTGAGGTTCCTTAGCCGTTATTCGTGACAAATCGGATCTAAGCAGACCTACGTGTGGAAGAATTGACGATTTACTTGTAGTTGTTTCTGCCCTAACACGCCTCCAAACTCCGCTGGGTTGTGTCTACTTCCTCCAGCTTAGCTTCACGTGCATGGTTCTCCAGGGGAAAAAAAAAAAAAGAGGACCAGCCAAACCACGCGCTCTGCCAGTCTCCAGCATCAGTCGCCACGGCGCCAGCGATTCGATCTGATACACGCCCGTCAACAATGATCGCAAGGGCCAATGCGAAGAACACCGCTGCGCTTGCCTAGCCAATCAACCGACATCTGCCCTGCCGAAGATGGACGAGGAAACGCTCAAGGAAGCTCTCACGAGCTTCCCCAATGCCAGCAAGGCAACGGAGCCTGCTGCGGCCTCGGCGCTCAACATCAATGCCCTCTTCGATAATCCACTCTTCGCGGGCGGTATTGGTCTCGCCTCCCTCGGCGCTGTCGCAGCATTCGCGCGAAAAGGCGCATTATCCGCCCTCGGAGCAGCTCGGCGTCGATTGCTCGTCAACGTCGAGATCAGCAAGCAAGATCCCGCCTACCCTTGGGTCCTAGCTTGGCTATCACAACCCCGCCAGAACACAGGCTTCATTGCCTCTCGACTGACCCGAATCCACAACCTCTCTGTTTCGACAACTACCGCATCCCGAACGCCTGGAGTCAGTGGGCCACAACATGCGCATTTCTTCCTGCAACCCGGCTACGGGCGGCACATTGTCAAATTCGGCAGTGCGTACATTGCCGTAAACCGAGAGAAGCACAATACGGCGAACATGAACACGGGCGAACCACACGAGATTCTTCAGATGACGACTCTATGGGCTCACCGACATGTTTTCGAGTCAGTCTTTAGCGAGGCACACCAACTGGCAGCCAAGGCGAACGAGGGCAAGACGATTGTATACTCGGCTCGAGGAATGGACTGGGTACCTCTTGGAGACCCGAGGAAGAAGCGACCCCTGGGCTCTGTGGTGTTGGATGAAGGTGTCAAGGAGAACATCGTGAGCGACGTGCAAGACTTCTTGAACCGGCAGCAATGGTATGTTGACCGTGGCATCCCGTACCGACGAGGTTATCTTCTGTTTGGTCCTCCAGGCAGTGGCAAGACGTCCTTTATCCAAGCGCTCGCAGGAGATCTGGATTTCAGTGTGGCCATGATCAACCTTAGCGAGATGGGCATGACGGACGACAAGCTGGCCTATCTCCTCACCAAGCTGCCAAAGAGGAGCCTGTTGTTGCTGGAGGATGCAGACGCAGCGTTTGTTAACCGGCGACAACGGGATTCCGATGGCTATAGTGGTGCGACTGTGACTTTCTCTGGCCTTCTCAATGCCCTGGATGGTGTTGCTGCTGGTGAAGAGCGGATTGCTTTCCTGACGACGAACCATGTCGATCGTCTTGATCCTGCTCTGATCCGACCCGGCCGGGTGGACTTGATGCTCCGCATTGGCGAGGCCACGCGTTACCAGGCCGCCCAGATGTGGGATCGGTTTTACGGCGATGTTGATGCCGATCACTCTGGCCGGGAACGTTTCCTCAACCGACTTGAAGAGCTGGGTCTCTTTGGGCAGGGACCAGATGGGAAGCCGTCAAATCGACACACTAGTGCAGCGGCGATCCAGGGTTTGTTCTTGTTCAACAAGAACGACATGGAAGGGGCGATTGGTATGGCCGAAGGACTCATCCCGAGAAAGTTCGAGGCCTCGGACGATGTTCCAGAGGGAGCCATCAAGACTCCTGCATGAGGCTCCGTGTCTGCTCGGAGATTTGTATGAATAATATGTACCATACTTGTAGTCATTGTGATACCCCGGTTTGAATCATGAGACAGGAAGATTTGTATAGTAGATAGACCGTGTTGCTGCGAGGAGATGGCTGCTGGATGTCAAGCTGACGGGCAGGACTTTGAAGGCAGAAATGGATAATGCTTTCTTGCGAGTTTCATCTTCTGACAATATCGTATACTCTAAAAAGAGCGCCTACCAAAGCTGATGTTAGAGCGACCTGAAGCACGAGCTGAATAGGAGGCACGCGACTAGCCTAGTTTTCTCGGCGTGACTGATGCGCTGCTGTTGCCTGGGCTGACCAGCGCATATTCACAGCCCGCCGTTACAGCTCGCAAGTGCCAACAGAACTTGAACCTGGCAAACCTCCAAAGCGGAAAAATAGTTAAAACCCGACGGCGATTCCATCAAATCCAACTCGCTCGGGCATCATTCCTGTAGAAGCCGCATCGAAAATGTCATCCAACTCCGGCCAGGGCCAGGGAACGCTGGACACATGGCTCTCTAAGAAACTATCCTCCAAACCCGCTGCTTCTACCGCTGAGCCAGCATCTTCATCTCAATATTCTCGTTCATGGCGCAATAGACGCAAAGACCCCTGGAGACAAGGCGCCGGGCTCGCGGCCGTCGCCAAGGAGACGCGAATAGTGCTTCCCGATATTCTTAACGACTTGCCCGACATCGAAGCCATCAAATCCGAGGCGCTCTACTACGAAACTCTTCAACCGCTCAAGCCCGCTGAGTGTCCCAAGCGGACACCTTCGGGAACAACGACCATCAAGATCGTCAACGATGACTCTTTCAACGCTGCCATCGCCTTGGCTTCCTCAAATGATCCCTCATCTGGTCGCGTGGCAGTCTTGAACATGGCTAGCAACGTGAGCCCGGGCGGAGGATGGTTGAAGGGGGCGCGTGCCCAGGAAGAGGCTCTCTGTTACCGCAGCTCGCTGTACCTGTCCCTGCATCGACGATACTACCCATGGAAGCAGCGCATGGGCGTCTACAGCCCCGATGTTGTTGTCATTCGCTCCGACCAGGATTCCGGGCACAAGCTTCTCATGCCCGAGGTTCAGGCTGAGAACCTTCCTATCGTCAGCGTACTGAGCATCGCCGCCCTGCGCACGCCACCCGTTGCCAGGGCCGCCGAAAAACAACCCGATGGCTCATATCTTGACAGGTTCGTCTTTGCGAATCCCGCGGATCGTGACATGACAAAGCTCAAGATGAGGCTGTGTTTACGAATGGCGGCGAGACGGGATCATGGGCTGCTCGTGCTCGGCGCACTAGGATGCGGAGCATTTAGAAATCCGCCGAAGGAAGTGGCTCACTGTTGGTTGGAGGTTTTGCAGGAGCCAGAGTTCCAGGGTGGTTGGTGGGAGGAGGTATGGTTTGCCGTGTTTGATCGAAGAAACGAAGGAAACCTAGAGGTGTTTGAAGAGGTGCTTGGCGGTGTAGAGGTCTGAGATGAGATCCATCATCATGACTCTAATGAGATATGACTATTGTGCCGGATGATTGAGCGAAAGTCGAGGGGGACATTGTTGTTTTGGCTGAGCCTTCGAAACGGCTTCAGATGTGCCAGCTGTGTGTATGAATGTTGATGCTTGTGAGGGCCAAGACTCCATCAACTTACTATTTCTTCTCTTGCTAAAAGACAAGACGGCGATCCGGCCGCCATATTGCTTGTCCACACCTTAGTCGAGGCTCCAGTCAGTCCCAGTTTTGAGGATCTCTAGGGCGAATTAAAAAGGAGCCGATGTCCCGGGAGCCATTTCTTTATTCTTTGTACGAAGCTAGCCAAGACCTTTCTGTGCTCATATCTCATATACCGGAAATCATTGGTCGATCAAAGGACAGATACGGACCCGGCTTGACGACGAAGTCAGGGAAAGGCCGAGATGCCAGCGGGAATGGAGCATGCCCGGTGCCGATGGCCCGGACTCGCCCGGCGCTACATGAACGGGCGAGGCCGAGTAAGGCTTGAGCTGTCGGGACACGTGAAAGATGATGTTCCATGGGCTGAAAAGGCGACGTGGACAGGCCTCGAGAGGCTGAGACAGCCAAGATGTTGATTGGGCGCCTCGGATGACGGAAATGGTGAATCCCACGCTGCGATTCAACGTCGTCATTGCGAACAAGATGGCATAATCGATACAATGACTAAATCACAACTAAACGACATTCTCGGCGTCGACAATCAACCGATTTCTCAAGCCCCGTGCACCATCAGTTGTCCATCCCAATGGCTAACTGGGGGATTCACACCTCAGCTTCTACAATCCTAGCTTCACAGTCTTCGTCTGTCTCAAAATCTTCAAAACCCACGCTGAGTGTCTCCAATGTCTTGCGCTAAGACATCTCCACCCGGCCACTTAATACGGGCCCTCGGCCGTTTGCAAAGTCTTCCTGGCCCAGGGCCTCGATGTCGCGATCGGCATTGCCTATGGCGTATCTCGCCATCCCCGGGTTTCTTGCAGACACTGGGCATTTCACACGCCACAATGCGACCTTGGGGCACACGCAAACGGGGAGTAGAGCCACATGCTTTTTGGCTCTTGGGTGGGGGTGTTTGTCCAACCTCAAGGGACCAGATGCTCGACAGGCAGATCGTCAATGTCAAGCTGTGGAAGCGAGACCAACAACAAGTCCATCTTTTTGCAGCTAAACTCGGGCCAAAGGCGCAGCCCCCCATGACGAGGTCAGATCCGTCTCTGTCTGGCTGGATCAAGACCCCTGCGAGCGCTAAAGCCAGGATGTGTTTTCTTGGATCCATCCCCCTCAAGGCAGCTCTGACTTGCGCGAACCAAGACAACCCCAACCAAACCCCATTACCTAGGGATTGTACCTAATAAGAGCAATCTCTCGAGAACCATGAGGGGGGTCGATCCTTGCTCTTTCTTGCGGGCTCTACGCCCGGCTGCGTTAGCACGGCGGGCCCTCTCGTGATACCATAACCCCCAGCGCAAAGCCTCTCAACTTTATCTTGACTTTTCTTTACCCGTCTTTGCTGCTTGGGCGTTTTATATATACGTGCCTCATCTCTCTCCTCGTGGGGCTTTGGTTTCAAAACAAAAAGTCCACCTCAACGGTTGTGTGTCGCCATATCGTCTCACACTTTTCTTATCTCCCACCAGGCCACCGTTTCCCCTCCAGGCTTATCCATCTGGCCGAGGTGCAGCCAAACATGTTCAATCGAAAGGAGGACGAAGACGTCGTCGCGGCGGATGGTCCGTCTGATTATGGCGACAACTATGGCGAAAACTATGACTACAGCCAGCGTGCTGAGCCCGAGGACGACAGCTCCGTGGATCCCGACTCGGGCGTCAAGCGCGGTCTCAAGAACCGGCATCTTTCCATGATGGCTTTGGCTGGTATCATTGGGCCCGGATTGCTCGTCGGCGCGGGTGGCGCGTTGAATAAGGGAGGACCAGCTTCGCTGATCATCGGCTTTGGTGTCATTGGTATGATCCCTTTGACTTCTGTTGCGTCCACAAAGGATGTGAAGCACAGGTGTCGACTTGGAGTTGCACAATCGGCTGCGCATTCAAGGTAATCAACGAGGCTGACTCTTATATCTAGGCATCATTGCATTCTCTATCATGCAGTCCCTCGGTGAGGTGACAACTCTATATCCCGGCGGAGGCTCCTTCATCTCCCTCGCCGAGCGCATGGTAGACAAGTCCTTCTCCCTCGCCGTAGGCTGGAACTACTTCATCATCTGGGCCGCCGTCCTCGCCAACGAGTACAACGTCATCTGCAGCATCCTCACCTACTGGGCGCCCGTGATTCCGCTCTGGGGTTACTTTCTCATCTTCTGGACGGTGTTCTTGGGCTTTCAGCTGCTTGGCATCGAGGCCTTTGGGGAGGCCGAGTTCTGGCTTGCCCTGCTGAAGCTCCTCGGGCTGACGGCGTACTTCATCTTTTCCATCATCTATGCGGCCGGCGGCCTGGTGGGCCAGGATGAGCCTCTGGGATTTAGGTACTGGCGCGATCCCGGAGCCTTCAACGGTAATGGCTTCCGTGGTGTCGCGACCGTATTTGTGTTCTGCGCGACATTTTACTCTGGCGTCGAGTCCATTGCCATTGCTGCCACTGAGACGAGGAACCCTGGAGTTGCCGTTCCGCAGGCTATTCGACAGGTCTTTTGGCGCATCATATTCGTCTACATGGGATCTGCTTTCTTCTTTGGCCTCACCTGCCGAGCTGACGCGGATGGGCTCATTAACGGAGGCTCCAAGGCTCTGCAGAGCCCGATGACCATCGCTATCCAGACTGCTGGGTGGCAAGGAGGTCCGTATTCAGCATTCTATAAGCATGTTCTGTTCTGACAATTACAGGTGTCCATCTCATCAACGCCTTCATTCTCGTCACTTGTTTATCCGCCATCAACTCGTCCATCTACATCGGCTCCCGCACCGTCTTCTACATGGCGCAGTCCGGCAAGGCCCCCAAGGTCTTTGGCTGGACCAACTCCAGGGGCGTCCCCGTCTGGGCCATTCTCATCACCAACGCCGTCGGCTCCATCTCCATGATGAACGTTTCCACCGGCGCGTCCAGGGCCTACAGCTACATCGTGAACCTCTCCGGCGTGAGCGCGTTCCTCGTCTGGGGCAGCATCTGCATCATCCACATTCGATTCCGCCGTGCCTGGAAAGCCCAGGGCCGAAGTCTCAGCGAGTTGCCTTACAAGGCGATGGGGTTCCCGTATCTTGCTTGGCTTGGTCTTGGGGCTTGCATCTTCTTGGCGCTGGTCCAGGGCTGGACTACACTGTCGCCGTTTGACGCGGGCAACTTTGTGGATGCCTATATTCTGATTCCTCTGTTTGGGATCATTTATTTGGGAGGCAAGTTGGCCTGGCGCGGCTCTGATCCGATCAAGCGCAGCTGGAGCATCGATCTGGATAGTGGGAGGAGAATGGACCTGGACCACAAGAGTGGCCCAGCTCTGGGAAGTGTGCCGGGTCAGGCTCCCATCTGGAAGAAGATCTGGGATTGGTTCTAACCGTGGACTATTCATCATAACAATGGGTTCATGTCATTGCCTCTGTGCACGTATTACTAGCCCAATGCATATAATGATACCCCCCTTGGATTACCTACATAGCGAGGGCCAGTAGACGAGCCCGAGACGTCATGAATTGATGAGAGACGGGGATTACAGTAACAGATTCGTTTATCTATCAGTATCGAGGCTTCTCCAAATCCGGCTGTTTGTCAGGATGCCAATGACGCTGCCTATGTATACACTCTTCTCCCTTTACACACATCTGCGTCTCTACTACTACGCTCACCTTTTCTCGCCTAGTTGGAGAGGATCGGCGAGAGTGATCGACTTCTTCGCGAGGTCAGTTGATATTGGCCCAACCCACTCTATCCTACTCTCTCCTGGCAACACCCAAAGGTCATAGAACTCACCACCAGGGTAGTCCTCCGTGAATCGAAACCTCCCCCACCCAAGAACTTTGGCCCAGGCTGTCTCCCCGCGGGATTCGTAAATTCTCTCGATGCGTTCCGGCACTGGGGTTGTAGGCGGCATCTGAACTGTAACTCTCATGACGCGGTACGAGGGGTCTTCGGGCCAGGGATTGTTGTCGGCGTTGATGAGCCTGATCAGTTCCGCGTCCGCATTCGCATCAGTTTCGGCGAATTCTGGATGTCTTGATTTGGCACCGTTGATGGCCTTCTCGGCGAAGTGCTTGTTCTCAATCTCAATCTCACTGATGAGCTTATCAACAAACATCTCGGCGATCTCATGGTCGATGAAAACGGAGATGGGGTCGTCGGGCTGGGCATAGCTGACACGTGTCCGGGAGATGACATCTAGGAGCCGCTGAATAGGCTTCAACATGGCGATTGTGAGTCTTTTGTGATGATTATGTTGGTGATGTAGGTTGGTGGATGAAGGTCTTGGCGTTTCTTGGACAGAGAGTGTTTATAACCAATACTTCGGAAACATGATGTTCAAGAGTGAAATCATGTTGATATATCCTACGTAAGCCTCCTTCGGGGTGGTGCTCGTGAAAGGGTTGATGCCTGGTTTCTTTGACCTGGGGGTTGGTAGCATACATGACTGAGAAAGGGCCTGGGAACAAAGACTTGGGGCGTAGTGTGTGAGTAGCCGTATTTGACACTTTGTTATACATTGAATGTTCACAGCCTAGTTCTATGATTAGCTATACACTGCCTCCCGCGGTGTGCAGTTCAAGACAAGAATCGAAGCAGAGCAGTGCTGCTTGATCCTTTCTTGTCTACCTACCCTAGGCTCGACCACGATGCAGTCGTCCCGAATAACTGGGCAGAAAGAGACACGACCACTGACGACATAAAAAATAAAGTAAAACGCCAATAATCTTGCATTGCGTTCCAATCGTACCGAATTGCGAGAGGTTTGTACGAATGTGGCTAAGACACACAAGCCACCTGTGTCGGAAGGATGCTATTCACACTTGGGCAGTAACATGTGATACTTGGATCACCCGGAGGATTGATGGCCCGGTCCGGAGCTCAGGGGTTTATCGGAAGACGGTCCGTGCGCAGAGGTGCGTTCGGGAGCGGGCTGGCGCCCGCCAGCAGCAGATGGAGTCTCAGTACATTTCCTCAGGGGTTCAACATGCCATTTAAGCCTGATATCAGGCCAAGCTCAAGTATCAGTACAAAGCCAAGTTAGGCGATCTCCAACAACCGCAACGTGCCCTGTGTGCGTGGGTGAGTGAGGTCAGCTCCATCTCAAGCCTCCCAACACTCATCGTCAATCTAGACTACATCACGATCGACAGCTCTCCTGATTAGCCAAGCGATATCCTTCTCCATACTCGACGACAACCGAGTCGCCAAAGACCTCCTCTTCAGCTACCTACGCCCACGCGCACCTTCGTACTCCCGTCCGAACTCGTTTCACACTCCACGATAGCTCCTTTGTTCCTGACGGCCGCGCGCTATCGCTATCGTTATCGCCGCATGCCTCGTTCCGTCATGAAACTTAGCCATACCTCTGTCGCGCCATAAACAACTACGCGAACTCGTCCTCAGCCCAACGAATACACTGTTTCTTCTGCATGTGTCTTGATCCCGGTCGATCCGTCCACGTCCTGCGTCATCTCCCCGCGAACCTAATCCTCCTCCACGTCCCTGACGTCGCGACCTTGGGGAGTCGACCAAGCTTCGACACGGCCGGCCACAAGTCGAATGAATGCAACCTTTAAACCCATTCCTGGCCGCCTTCTTCAAGAGCTCCCTCCCAAGCCAGTGCACACCGGTCCATCACCACATCCTACTGGTACCGTCGACGGATGTGCTGCTCACGTTCCGCGAGACCGAAAGCGGCTCAGCCCCCGCTGAGGTCATCGCCTCGGAGGACTTTCTCGCCAGTCATGTCCTCCGCGTGCCTGCTCCGAATGGCGCCGCGGGATCCAAGGACGGCGCTCAGAACCTGCGCGAGGTGAGAGGGAAGGCGAAGCAGTTCTCTACTCTGAACGGCAAGAGCGTGGTTATCAAGGACACATTCATATATAGCAACAAAGGTGCGCACATCCAACCCACGCCGCGCGAGCTTGCATTTGCTCACTGAATCTAGGCTTCAAAACACTTGCGCAAGCTCAACTTCTCAACGACATCGTATTCTACCCCGACGTCTTTGAACCACGACAATGGCTTCTCTACTTCATCTCCAGGCCTCTCGTAGGCATCTGGGAGGAGAACAAGATCATACCGGCCATCTTTGTCCCTGGCGTTCGGAAGCGCAAGTCGACGGAGCAGAAGCAGACATCAAACGCCGAACCGACCGAAAATACTGCCCCACGGAAGAAGGATATCAAGAGCTTCCATGACTTACTCAACAACTTTCCAATGATTGCAAGGCAGATGCAACCCGGCCTCGAGAGGCTGTTCCTCGAGTTCACCAACGTCTTCCGCAAACCCTTACCTCCTCCGCCATCGGCCGACCATATACCAGACCCCCAACCGGATGGACCCATTACCAGCGCCATGAGACGAGCTCGATCCAACAGCACGTCGGCAAGGACGGGCGATGACAGCAGGCTTCCGGTCACGGAGAACTTTTACGCTGAAGATGACGAGGACATTATGAGAGCATCACTTGAAACTGCCGTCACAGCTGCCATCGACCTCTTCCAAGGAGTTGATAAGCAGCAACTGTCTTTGTTGGGAGCCACTACAGACCTGACCGGTCCTTTGGTTGAGAAGCTTATTGAGCGATACGTCACGGAGAATGTCCACAATCAGCTCTTCCCCAGGCTCAACGCTCTCAAGCGACCATATGACCTAGAGCTCGAGGCCAAGATCAAAAAGATGCAGTTTATCGACATCTCTCAATTGGGCATTGGAATTGATGGTGGTTCCAAGGCGAAACATGATCTCATCATCCAGCTCGGGCCGGCTGTCGAAGAGTTTAAGAAGATCTCTGCGGCCACATGCCCGCAGGTCATGCTGGGCCTCCTGCTGTCAACGATCAAGATTGTCTCACAACTGACAGACTCATCCAAGTCACAGACGGTACCGTCAGACTCGTCCTCAGAGAAGCCTATCATGACTGTCAATGCGGACACACTGGTCTCATTCCTCCTGTATGTCGTGATACGATCCCAGGTCAAGCAACTCCAGGCCCGGTTGATCTATGTCCGGAACTTCATCTTCATCGACGACGTCGACAGTGGCGAGCTGGGTTATGCCTTGAGCACGTTCGAAGCTGTGCTGGCCTATCTGGTCCTCGACTCGGCGGGTTTGCGACGTGCAAGCCGAAGGAATAAAGCCCTATGGGATGCCACAAAGACTGGGACTCTTGATGACCTCAAAAAGATCATGGAACCTGATGTCGGTGCTGCAGACGATGATGATTTGTCTGAATCTCCCATCTCAAGCCGTCGGCCGTCGACTGCGTTGAGCCTTCAGAATGACACGCGGTCTTCAGGCGCAACTAGGTCTCGGAGGCCTTCCTTGGTCTTGTCGCAATACGAGCATTTCTCCCACGGCTCAGGGCTCAGCCACGTGTTTCCCTTCCAGGCAAATGGTGACAATGAGACACACTCGCATGACTTTACGATACCCATACGAAGGGTTAAGAAGGTGGCCATGGACACTCGAAGTTTATCGGAAGGGTCCGAGATGTCCTTTCATTCGCGTACGGCAAGCATAGGGACAATCGGTAGCGCCCTGGAAGGAGACATCTCTGTTGCCCGGTTGTCGCAGACCAACAATGCTTTTGGAGAATCGGTCCTCATGATGGCTATTCAAGCCGAACGAGGAGAGACCCTCAAGTATCTGCTTTCTCTACCCGAGTACTTCCCTGCTACCTTTATTCTCGACGACATGAACAACGAGGATACTACCCTGCTGAGCGCCGCTATTCAGTTGGGCAATACGCAAATCATAGAACTGACTCTCGACTTTGTGATTTCGTCGACGACCCCCAAGCAGCTCACATCGTATCTGACACAGCAAGATATCTGGGGTCGCAGCTGTGGTCATTATCTCTTCAATGCGCCTTCGTTGATTTCCCGGATCGGTCACTTAATACCATGGCGACAGCGGGATAAGAATGGCCAAACGCCCTTGTTTGCCCTCTGTCGATCTTACGACCATGGACACTACCATGAGATGGTTGAAGCTGGGTTGAACGCAGCAGCGGCTTCTCAGCGCGACAGACAACCCTTGCACATTGACGAGCACATTGATAACAAGGGGAACACGATACTGCACATTATGAATGACGCAGGTCTCGCCCTGAGGATCCTGCAGTACTGCGATGTCGACGTCAATGCGACGAACGATAAGAGATTCACGGCGTTGATGGTTGCCAGCAAATATGGCAGATATGACATGGTCCGCTCTCTATTTGCTGACCCAAGAGTGGACGTGGGTGCTAAGGAGATCCGTGGCCTCACAGCAGTTGAGCTAGCAAAGGACGACGATGTACGTAACAAGATTGATGACCTTGCTCTCTTCAGCATGGCGCCCGGGCCGGACGATCGTATCACTGGAGTGGTCAGGGCATTCTTTGTGGAGGATGCAACCGTACGGTTGGTGTTGAAGTCAGCAGCTCCAACGGATCACGACAGCTACACGGTGACGACCAGCCGCCGTTCGCTCTCCGATTTCGAGCACTTGCCTAACCTACTGGCGCTTGAGAACCCGGCGTCATGGATCCCATCGCTCAACGACGTGCGTTCACCATTCCAAATACCGTCAAAGCCTTCCCGTGCGATCTTGCGGGACATGCAGTCCCGAGCGGACTGGTTCTTGAAGATCATGCTTATGCATCCGACGTTTGCGACACACGAGATGCTATGGGAGTTCTTCCTTGTGCCAGAGCTGCAGCTGGACATGATGGAGCAGCGGACTCTCCTCAAGGCAGAGACGAGATCGGAGAAAGTGAGAGACGAGTATGAGCCGGTGGAAGATGTGAGGGAGGTGGAGCAGTTTGTCAACCACGCCCGAGAAATGGTCAGGAGCGTCAACTACTCGACTAAGAGTGCGACTAGACGAGCCAACAACGTCGGGCTTGTTGTGGCAGGTACGTATTTCATGAGACGCTATGCTCCAATGGAAAACAATGAACTAACTGGGGATCAGACATGTACGATTCGTCAGTGCTGCTCCATCGAGCAGTTTCGACGCTGCCGTTCCTCCCCACCACACACGTTGAGGCGTTTGAAGCATATGTGCGGTCGATCGTCCCGACCCAGTCAAACGCTCAGGCGGTTCTTCACTCGACACTCTTGGCCCTGCAGTCGACGGTGCAGGCTCTCTTGGCATCCCTGTCACGACCCCCATCTCTCATATCTCAGATGCGAGCGGCGAAGCGTGAGGCTGATAGAAACTTTAACTCTCTCAACAAATCGAGGTGGCCCCTGGGGCTTTTGGACGACACAAGGCAGCGGATGTATGACGAGAAGGAAGAGCGAGCACGGAAGTCTCGGGAAGAAGCCGCCAACATAGCAAGAGAACTTCGGTACACACAGCAGACGGTGGCCGGGGAACTTGCAGGGTGGCAAGACCTACACGACAAGCTGGCTCGCCGGGCGATCCGGGAATTTGCGCGAGGAATGGTGGTGCAAGAGAGGATGAAGTTGGAGGGTATGATGAGGGCACTCCGGAAGATCAGAACAGGCAGCAGAGAAGGGGAGGTGCATGCAGCAGGCAACGGCACGAAGTCACCAGCCTCTTCCTCGTCAAGACGGGAAGCGACGGAAGCACAACCAGCTGCGATGGATCAGACGGAGGGCGGTGACTAGGTTGGATAATCAGGTAGCTTTGAGAGTGGATACATGGTCGGTCTGTCAAATCCACGATATGGGGAACGAGGCACACGCAACACCAGGGAGACGCGTGATATGGGGAAAAGAGAGACGCGTCGGGGAGCTGCAGACCGCGATGGTAGCACAGACAAGTCGAACTAAGCCCGGAGGCGATTTGCATGCGGGTCCTTGCACCTGGAACGAGGCGGGGCTAGGGATGCAGAGTGTACATCGAGTTACTTTGCGGATGGGAGGGATGGGATTGATGGATACCCCGTGAGTTTGTAACATGTTTGGTTGGGGAGGGTGAGATGGATGGATGGATGGGGGGGAGAACTTGGAGAGGCTTGCTGGTGTCTCCTGTGTAACCCGGATCGCCACCTACCTACTCACTACCATTTACTAGTATTCGGCACGTTAGATATTTCTTGGTGGACTGGGTAGATTTGGATGGAGTTTCTAGGCCTAATATCTATATAGAATGGCCTTGAGGAGGGCGGCATGTTGCTTTGCACTCAGAGGCAGTTGTATCTGTTCTATCGACTTGGTATCACGACATGAACAATGATAATTGAAGCTTAACCTAGACCAGGCGACCTCGATCATCAGGCCTTACCTCGTGCATACTACGTAGCTCCAAGACATCAAGAAACGCCACACCGGAAACAAGACAGCGAGAAGGACAGGTGGTAATAGCAGCATGGATCCTCAAAGAGGCAAGTGGAGCAAGATGCAGTAGGGACGAAAAAGGATTCAAGGTTGGCCCGTTCGCGAAGAGGCGTTGCAAAGTCGTCAAAGCTGGGCGAGCAGCTAGGACAAGGATGGGGAATCGCCGAGGATCGCGAGTGAAACTTGAAACATGAAACCACCACATCAAGCAGAAAGGAAAAGATGGAAGCCCAAGCTCAAGCTAGGGACGTACGGAAGGGAGCTAGAGAAGCAGAAGCCACGGTGCTGCAGAAGCCACGAGCCACTCATTCCCTGCAACGACTGACGAGACACGGCCCGCCGTGGAGAAGGCGGAGGGGACGCGGAGCCGATTGGTCCACGGCGCGTGGTATCGTGGCGCGTGGTTGCGAACGAATAGGAGGAGAGGTCAAGGGAGGACGACGTGCGGGTTACGCGCCGAGGCTTTTGGTCGACTTTTTTTCCCCACGAGGGCGGAGAAGAAGAGAGAGGAGGCTGTGCAAGAAGGAAGACAGAGGAAGACAGAGAGACACAGTGGGCTGAGGACAATCTCCGTAGCCGCTGGCGTGCGCTTCTTTAATATGAGCATCTATGTACGGTGGGAGACGGCGAGTGTTAGGCGCCCGTTCAGGGCGATTGAATGATTAAACGCCGGCGGTTAAGAGATTGGCCGGGACCACTGTGGTGCGCTGTGTCAAGGGGGACCCCTTGAAGTGTCTGCTTCTATTCTGAGGCGGGTTCGTTTTCTCCGAGTGGGACAGACGTCTATGTATGTAGGTATGGATGTGTATGTGTATGTAGGTAGGTATGTATGTAGTATGAGCTGTCCACTGGCGCTTATTGAGGGCATACAGATAGAGTACATACGAGAAAGAGGGGGGACTTGCATAGACCCTGACAAACGTAGAGGCCATGGCGGTTGTCCCGTGCAACGAGGATTAGTATGTGAACGCGGTGTGGTAAATATTGGGAGTCAAGTCTTGAATTCACGACACGGTCTTGCAAGTCGAGAGAGAGGGAGTCGCGTCTCAATTGAAGCTTCTGTCGCGTCTGTTCCAGCTCCTCGTAGTGGACGACAGCTCTCGCGGAGAGTTGAGCTAAAAAGGCTTGCCGAGCCCAGGATCTAAAAATGAGTCATAGGCGCCCGGCCACTCAGCGACCGGGGTCGTGCATCAACGGGGCCAAGCCCAGAAAGAATCCTTGGCCCCCGGGATCCGTGGATCATGCCGTATGGACGGGGACCCGACCGGGGTAGAGGCCGCACAGTCCACTCTGCTGCTCTCGCACTTGGGGGATGCACCCAAGCGCCCGCTGTGGGTACAGTGTCAATATCGTGGCGTGGGGCGAATCACGGCCTACATGGAACAATGGAGGTGTCTGGTCTTGCATCGCCAGATCTCGCCCTTTCAACTTACACCAGAGCAAGCGCGTGTGGTGGTGGGCTGGGCTGAGCCCCCCCCCGCGCGTCGGGAGACAGCAGCAGAAGCAGCAGCAGAAGAGACGTGTTTCACATCATTCTATTGCGTGTTTGCCATGTTTCTTGTTTCGTGGGTTCGGATGGGTCCTCTGCCGTCCAGCCGCCCATCGCCAACCATTCCCACTGCACTGCTTGTAACGAGCATAAGAAGACGGCCTCGCCCTGGGTCTCTGGGGGGTCCTGCTCATACTCGCTCGGTTCATCATCAGCCTGTCTTTTGCCAATCATCTCATCATCCTCCTTTTCTTTTTCCCTTTTTCCTCTCTTGTGGTCTGTGGTCTGGCATCACTTCGCTGCTCGTCGTCGTCTCATTCCTCGCACCATAATCGCCCGAACCAACCCAACAAGACAAGACAGCTTCACGGCATCCCCCTTCTTGAGCGAGCCTTACGAACCTGGACGTCTTGTCCTCTGAAACCGCCCATACTCGCCGTTTCACGATTGCATCTGCTGGAGCTGGCCTCCTAATCCCTGACCTTGATACACATCATCTGCATCAATAGACATACGACCACCTAATACCAACCGCCAACATGTCTGCGTAAGCCATCCCATTTCTAACAATCACTGCTCTTATACCAGATGCTGACGCCCATCGCAGTCTGGCAGTTGACATGCCCTTCGACTTCAACTTTCCCTCGGCCTCGATTGAGCGCCCAAGCCCGCCTCCTGCTATGCCCGTGGTGCCCTTTGACCAGGCTCTCCTCGACATGGCGTATGCTTCGGCCTCCGCTAATGCTGCCGGCCACGTTTCCGGCCACTCTCGTTCATCCTCAAGAGTCTCCGTCTACTCCACCCTCTCCGCCGAGTCCGACCCGGAGTCTCTCGCATCCCGTCTCACCACTCCTCCCCGTGCTTCACCTCCTGTCCGCCAGCATGGGCCTCTTCTGCTGCCCAAGATTCGCTCCCAGGACCAGGACATTGACGCTACTCCCTGTGGCCACTACCGCATGACGACGCCTCCTGCTCCCAGGCCATCCCGTCACACTCGCAGTTACACCAACCCCGAGTCCATCCACGCCATCACTTTTGACTCGCCCGGCACTGTTGCTTCTGTCGACACTTCCTTCTCTAGCCAAACCGACGACCTGTCCGGAGCTCTCCTTTCTTCTCCAGCCAACTTTGCCACTCATGTCTCGGGCTCTTCCCACTCGCGTCGTGCCTCCAGCCTCGACACCACTACTCTTGACAAGTATGGTTACCCAACCTACCGTCAGATGCCCTCATACGTTCCAGTCGCTCCTCAGCAACAGCAGTCCGACTATGGGTTCGCTGCCTACAACTACAGCCCTCGTTCTCAATCCCCCTTGAGCATGTCTACTACTCCGGATCCCACTCCCAGCACCAACCTCATCAGCTTCCTTACATGTTCCAACCCGGCGGCCTCGCTTGTCCGTACCATCTCTTTCCCTCTCCGCGATCCTACTACGAAGCACTTCTGGTGGGACGTCCGAAACATTCGTTCTTGGTCCTCCTTCAACGCTTCCACCATCCTCTCTCTTCCTGGTGCCTCTGCTCTGCTCGCATCTCCCGTCCCGGCTTCTCTGCTTCCCCAACCTGCGTTTACTTCGCGCCACCCTGAGACTGAGGCTTCCCTCCACTCCATTTACGCCTCCTACTACCTCCCCAAGCTGAACTCGGCCCTGGCCATGTCCTCCACCCGCCCCCTGCACCTCTCCGTGCCTCCCAAGACCTCTGGCCTCAACGACCTCGTGTTTGTCGCCAATGGTGCCGGCGAGTCCACCACTGCTGCCGCCATGTTCGGTGGCAAGCCCACTGCCCGTGTTGTCGGCCTTGTCCGAAGCTTCGACCGCTTCAACACTGGCATGCGCGTCGAGGGTAACATCAAGCGGGTCGAGTACCTGCGCGGCCTCTCTGCCATCCACCATGCTATGCGCGAGCATGGGTGCCGCTATGGGTTCATCCTTACCGAGATCGAGCTGGTTCTCGTTCGCAATGGTACTGGGACTACCCCATTCTTCGGTGACCTCGAGGTCACCTCTGTCCAGCTTGCCTCTTCTATGCCTGAGGGTGACGCCTCGATGCTCCCCCAGGAGACGCCCTTGACTGCATGCCTCGCCCTCTGGGGCTTGTGCCAGCTTGCCTGTGATGAGACGCCTGCCGGTCAGGCTCACTGGCGCGCTGAGATCGGTGCTCCCGCTGAGGGAACCCGGCGCAGGGCCAAGGCCCGAGAGAACTGGATGCCCCAACCTCAGCTGGCTGAGAAGCGGGAGGCTAAGCGGTGCCGTGGCTGGGTGTGGCCCGAGGATGCCATTGGCCGCAAGGAGCTTGGAAAGCGAGGTGTTCGATACGGCGGGATCTAGATGGCTTCTTTGATCAGAAACATCACGCCTGGCTGCGATGAAGATAACGTTGACGATCACCTCGAGATGGATGAATGGATAGAAAAGACAATGATGATGTCACGACTAGCCTGTTTTTTCCCCTGTAATTCCTTTAGTATTTAATGAAATCAAGAATAACTTGTCCAAATCTAGCAGGTCCCTTATTTGACATTTTCTCAACTTGCCCATGACTTTGACTGTGGCTCGTCGTGTGGGTGCTGTCCTGTGAGATCTACAGACCCAACCCCAGATTCCAGAGCTATCTAGTCTTGAGCAAAGGAAGAATAGTTGAGCTATTTACACCGCTACTCACGGATACGAGATTTGATCTTCTAACTCGAACAGAAAAGTCTGCTTAATCCTACAAGCACGTCCAGGTTCTTACAACTAGCAAACTCAACAACACACTACGGATGCTACCTGATCCCTCCACTTCTAGTTGCCAGTTCTTTAACTAGGGTTGGCCTCAGCTCCCTGTGCATGGCAGGTCTTCTCACAGTAGTGTGTAATCTTTCAAATGTTCGTTAGATCTAGAGTCAGTCTCAAAGGAAGGGCCTCTCACCTCATCGCCGCCAATGTGCCAGCCAGCAGAGTTGCAGTATGTGCCGTCCTGGACAACAGTTAGTCACGCAGAAATCCGCCGAGAGGGAAGGGACTTACAAAAGTGCAGTCAGGGCATTGGTCCCACTGGTTGTCACCCGTGTTACGGTTCTTGTAGGCCTCGCAGGCGCACTTGGTGGCATCGGGGAGCATCTCGAACTCCTTGGCCCAGGTGTAGCTGACGCTGAAGGGAGTGCCGCCGATGGATGAGTACTTTCTGTTGGAGACGCAGACGGCAACGTTGTGCAGGTCGGCGAAGACTCTGGAGGCGAGTTAGCAAAGGTCCAAGTGCTGGACGAAGGAGGGAGACTGACCCTCCCGAGAGGGAGAGGAGAGCGGTGATGGTGCTGTACTTCATGTTGAGATGTTAGAAAGTTTGGTGCTAGAGAGGAGGAAGATTGAGGAGAGCCACTTTGGTTGAGTCCTCGATGCGATGATCCGGACTGAACTCGGTATATAACACCCCATGAGCCATATACTATAGAATCCTTCTAATATAAACCATATTGCCTAATGGAGCAACTAGCTCGTATTCACCAGCCCCCCACGGTCGTCGTTTCACGATGGCCTCCTCAAGAACTCAACTAAGCCTCGCGAGGACATGATAACAAACCACGCGGCCACGTTGGCAGTCTCACCTGCTTAAAACAGCAAAGACTCTTATCAAAGTAATGCAGATCCCTCCGAAGGATGTCAAGGCACGGCGTATCCGAGAATATTGGAGTTAATGCGACGGCCCTTTCATTAGTCGGATCCTACGCCGGTCTTCTCCCGACCTGACCACCGAGGCGGGACCTTACGACTGCCGGCATTCGTGGAGGTATAGGGCCCACTATGTGAGGACCCCTTGGGGATCTCTATCTATCCAGTGATCGTCTCTGAACGGGTGGTTTAGAGTTTGGCAGCTGACAAGGGGGGGTTGTTGGGCGGAGAGCTAGGCGGAAACCTTGACAGGGGTCTGTTTCTAGAAAGAAGATAGATGAGGAAATTCGAGAGACTGATCGCAATCTACATGAGAATTTCCGCATAGCTATCGCGTAATGGAATCAACTCATGATGGGTGATGGGTCGGTTGGAGCTCGTATAGGTTTGTTGATATAATACCTTGGGCTGAGACGGGATGAAATTCTGAGAACGACAGTTACCCAGCAAACCATCACGCCTTTCTAACAAAGTCCTTTTTTGAAATACATTTTGTCTCTGTCGATATGCTCTCCTCGAGTTTCCTGGGCTTGGTCCTGGCGACCACTGTTAGTGCTGCTCCTTTCCATGGGCTGAACAGCACCAAGTGGACTCCGGAGCACATCCTTCAGCCGGACGAGGTCATCCTCTATGGTGAAGGACGCAGTAAGTGACATTTCCCATCTTCTCTCCGTTTGATTTTCCTCGTTGAAAATCTACGTCTCCTATCCCAGTACTGGAGATACTGACAGTATCACAGTGGAGGTCGTTCACCAGAGCGTCTATCACAGCCTGATCGCGTCCGACGGCATCTCTGAGGACATCCCAGAAGTCCCCGAAGCCTTCCCTGCCCCTTCCCACGCCGTCAAGGCCCCCGAGTCCAACAGTGACGACTCTCTCTCGAAGCGTCAGTGTGACTTCACCACGGCCGTCATCACAGACCGCCAAGAGACCTTTGTAGACTGGGACGTGCAAATGTCCCCCGTCATCATCGGCACCGGCGACGGCATCACCGTCTCCGTCACGACTGGCTACAGCGTGAGCAACAGCGTCAGCGTCAGCGGCGGCGCAGACTGGAATGTCGTCAAGGACAAGCTGGGTCTGTCCTTTGGCATTGACTACAGCCGCACGTGGACGTCGTCTGCCACCATCAACATTGCTGCCAAGGTTGAGAATGGCTTCTCGGGGACCATGATCACCAAGCCTATCAAGACTAGAAAGTACGGCAGGGTCATGAAGGGTTGCATTGGCTCGCAGACTGAGACGGGTACCTTCTCGGCTGATTCGTTTGCGGAGAAGGAGTATGCTGGTATCAAGTGGGTTTCTGGTAAGATATCCTGTGTGGTCTAGTTGATATGTGTTAACTGACTGTTTGAAAGGTGCCATTACTCTTTGCTCCAAGAAGGAGTTCCCTCTCTCTCGCTGCACTGGAAGCGGAAACTTTGTCTAGACATAAGTCACGAAAGAAGAGCATGGCTAGAAAGACAGGTGGCTCATACATGGAGGCTGGGAGTTAGGGGTGGCTTGGTCAGGGGTGGTGTAGGAGAGAGGGTATATAGAGCAGATCGAGACATCAGCTTTCATCAAACAAGGCCGTCATCGTATAGGGGTCAGTACATCAGTTTGTGGTCTCTTGAAGCACTGAAAACGCAAGTTCGAGTCTTGCTGACGGCAAAACACTTTCTTTTTGCCATTCCGTGATGTTATAAGGTTGTGCCACGCATGATTCTCATGCCATGGTGTGCCACTCTCCTGCAGGGAATAAGGGGGACCAATGGGTTGAGCAGGGCCCGTCTTGCATGCTCGGTTTCTCCGACTGGTTCTCTAGCTGGCAGTTCTGAGACGTGGTCAATAATGTGGACAGAAGGCTTGAGGACTGAGCTGCAGCGTGTAGAGAGGCTGGAGGTTGTCAGACATAGGGGGGATAGCCGAGATCATCCTATAACCACAATAACGAGGGCTGCTCTGCTCTACCGCAGGATAAGATACACAAAAACTCACAAGAATACACTACGTGTCTCCTCTTCCTCGGCGGTTATAATAATTATCCCAGCTGTCTTGTTGACTGATAGACGCACTGAAACAAGCGCAGAATGACAGGCATGTACTCCGTAGCCCCTGAGCAGTGGAGCACATACTCGCCTGAAAAAGGCCCTGGGTTTCATGTGTTTGCTCGCCTATCTAATATTCGTCATTATTGGCGACTACAATGCCACTGCTTATGGGCTCACTTCATGGATCACGAGCACTTCTGGGCCGGAGCACCAACACAAAGTCGTCGTCCCTTTACAGATTATAGCTGATTTGACAGGGGAAAATGAGCTTAATACTGGCCCTACAGGGCAGGAGCCACCAACCTCTCCAGTGCGACTAACGCCGAGACGGCGTCTTGCCATCTCGATGTGGTGGTCGTTGGCCTCAGCTAGAGATGCAACCTCTGACAGGTTCGTGGGACATGCTGGCAGGCCCTGCGTCTCCCACCTAGAACTCAGGGGCCTCTGGACATTCCGGAAACATGTCTGGGCTTCCAATCTGGGCGCGTTGACGCCATCCTTGTCGTTAATGGCCAGCTGCAATGTCTCGATCAAGAACTGTTTGGTGGGATGGGCGGCCAGTAACTACGCAGTAATGCCATCTCACTATTAACTACCCGCGAAGTAGCTTCTGTTCTAGTTAGTTGCTAGGCCCAGGGGTCCTTTCAGCTAGGAATTCGTCTTTGTTATTTGGCATGGCTACTTTAACCCTTGGCCCCTCGGGTACTCACTCTCCTCAACTCTCCCACTTACGAACCTCCACTCATTCAGTTCAAGATGCTATCCTATAAACTCCTTGCGCTTCTCACGGCGTTGGCTGTAACTGGGGCTGGGGCCTCTGTTTGCAGGCCGGGTTCTACCACCTCCCTCATAATTGGAACCATCCGCACCTCAGCCAACCACCAAGACTACTCTGCCCACAACCGCAACAGCAGACTTCACCACCTCCACGACTGAAACCTCGTGTGACCATCGATCTGAGTGGCGTTCCAAGGGCTCGGTAAGAAACAAGACATTCAGGGCAGATCAACACGATGAAGGCATATCAACCCAACAAATAACCAATTACGGATACACAAGAACATGCTCATTCACTGCGATAGATAACTAGATATTGGCTTCATCACATCGTTGCATTCAACTTTTGTCTATAGAATTAAATACGACAGGTGACAGGGTGTGCTTAACCCTTGGCGGCACCAGCCTTGATGTGAAGAATGTCGCCATCCTCGACAACATACTCCTTACCCTTGGTCATGATCTTGCCCTTGGACTTGACCTCGGACTCGTCACCGAGCTCCTTGAGGGTGTTGTAGTTGAAGACGAGAGCCTGGATAAAGGTCTTCTCGAAGTCAGTGTGGATGACACCGGCAGCCTGAGGGGCCTTGGTGCCAGTGCGGATGGTCCACGATCGAACCTCATCAGGTCCGACGGTGAAGAAGCTGCCAAGCTGCAACAGCTTGCGCATCTGGAGAATGACCTTGGGCAGAGCCGAGTCGGCGCCGACGTTCTTCTGCTCCTCTTTGGCCTCGGCCTCGGTCTCAAACAGGGTGAGACGCGACTCGAAGGACACGGAGATGGGGATGATCTGGTCGCCCTTGGAGTACTCGTTGATCCACTCGACAATCTTGGGAAGATGCTTGTTCTTCTTTCGGATAAAGTCCTTCTCAGACAGGTTGACGAGGTAGACAACGGGCTTGGCCGTTAAGAGGAAAAGAGGGTTGATGACCTCGACCTAGACGAGCGGGTCAGCAGATGCTCGATGACCATGATCCAAAACGAAACCAGGTAGAAGATGTTGCAGTCAGAGTAAAGTTTATCTCACAATGCCTCTAAGCGTTAATAGGTGAGGCATTCGACGAGCTGGGATTAGATCAGGCCCAAAGGGCCTTTTGTCATCATGCAAGCAGGGGGGAAATGAAACGAGAACAAGTGGAAAAAGTCTTACCTCCTTGGGTCCCCAGTTGCCCTTGCGGACATCCTTGCCGTCGTTGAGCCAGGCGAGAATCTTCTCGATGGTATCCTGTTCTTGACGGGCCTTCTTCTGCTCCAGACTCTGACCACCCATGCGGGTCTTCTTCTTCTGGTTCTCGAGAGCCTTCTCGACAAACTCAATATCCTTGAGTCGCAGCTCCTCGCTGATGATGTCGAGATCACGGGTGGGGTTCACGTCACCCTCAATGTGGATGATCTCGGCATCATCGAAGCAACGAACCACCTGGAAGATGGCATCGACAGCACGAATGTGGGACAGGAAAGCGTTTCCAAGACCAGCACCGGTGGATGAGCCGCGGGTCAGACCGGCAATATCATAGACGGTCAAGTTGGCGGGGACAACCGACTTGGGCTTGTACTTCTCGACGAGCCAGTCGAACCTGTCATCGGGGACGATGACACGGGCTTCCTCGGGGTCGATTGTGGCATAGGGGAAGTTCTTGATGCTGTCAGCACCCCGAATCTATGGGCGACGGGCGGCGAGGGGGCTTCATACAGCTGGGTTACCAAGGTTGCACTTGGTGATGGCCTGGAAGAGGGTGGATTTGCCCACGTTGGCAAGACCGACCTGGGTTGAGGGTTAGCACACGATCAAAATGTCATGACGAATGTCGGTGGAGGAAGCAACTCACAATACCACTCTTCAAGCTGTTACCGGGCCTGCCCAGTGGGATCTTCTCCTCGACGACTTGCTTCTTAGGAGGCATCTTCTTTCTTGACTTGGCGTAGTTGCGGTGTTGAACAAAGACGACCAAGCCGAAGCGCGTGGATGGAACGTGTCCAAGAGCTGCAGAGCTTGCTGCGCGGGGTGCGAAGTGAGGGGGAAAAGAAGCGAAGGTGAGGGAAGAAGCGAAGGGCTTCGTGGTGAAGAGGGTGGTTGGCTGCTGCCAACCTCAATTGCCCTGGACGGCTTCGAAATGAGAGCGACGTCGAGAGAAAGAGGGAAAAGGGGAGGAAAAGTGAAGGAGAAGAAATTTCTGGCTTTTATTTGCGAGACGGAGCTTGGGGAGATGAGATGAGAATTTGTTCCACCCCACCTTGGCGGGTTGGAGAGGTTGGGCTCCGCCAAGAGCATTCGGTCACATGGAGAAATAGTTGATCCGGATGAGAACCGGGGACAACGTCATTGGCTGACGAAAGCAGCCGATGTCGTAGGCAGGCACGGCCGTGCGCAGAATGATGGACCCTTGGAATTCAGACTTACGCTTGCTCTGTACGCGGATAAAATGCCTGAGCAGCAGCAGCCTGGACCAGGAATCAGTCAGGTACTGTGCCTTAGCTTTGGAGGCGCTGCTTGCTTCGCCGAGTATTTGATTGACAAGGCCAACGTCGATCCAGCCGGGCCGGGCACCTCCGCTTTCCTGTCCTCTCAAACTTCTTGATTCATGATCGCTTTTGGCTAGATTTTTTGTTTTGGTAAATCTTCTTTGTACTCTTGAAGCCACCGCCTCTCCACGCCATCCATCATATATTCGTATAGTGCCCCGGCCGCCCCGCCTTCGCCATACCATCCACCACAGACCCCAAGCTCCCGGACGCACTCTGACGTCGCATCGTCGCATCTATCGCGACGCTTTACGCGCCAACTCTTATCACAATGCCTCGACCTAAAAAGAGCTCGTCAGTGAGCAGATCTCACCGGTCGACGCTATCGCTGCAGAAAACCGAGATCACCATCCATGTCTACGATCTACTCCCAGTAAGTAGAACTACCTGGCCCCGACTTCATGATAAAGCCCTAACCCGTCTACCATTGACAGCCCGGCCGCCTCTCCTCGGTGCTATGGACAGTCGGCGCATCGCTTCTTCATTCCGGCGTCGTAATCAACGGCAGGGAATACGCTTACGGTGGACACGACAAGCGAGGGCTCACTGGTGTGTACTGGACCAAGCCCAGAACCGAGCCTCCCGGAGGCACTTTTCGATGCGAGATCCTACACGGTTTCACTCTTGCGAGCGATCAGGAGATTGATGCGACACTTCGGGCTGCCTCGGACGAGTTTCTCGGTACATCATACAACCTTCTCACAAAAAACTGCAACCACTTCACATCGTATCTATGCAAGAAGCTCACAGGTCAACCCGGCCCGTCGTGGTTGAACCGCGCCGCCAGTATCGGCGTGGCATTGCCATGCGTCGTCCCGCGAGACTGGATCGAGCCCCCCGAGTATGATACCAGTGACGGCGCACTCCTCGACGATTATGATAACTCGGACGAGCATTCCCGCATGTTGGGCGCGTCTGCTCCGCATCTCTTGACGGAGAGCAACGATGGCAGTGTATACGAAGAAGAATGGGATAGCGAAGATGAGAGAAGACGTGGCGGCAGTGGCAAAGGGAAGCAAGCTATGCGAGACTCTTCTGGGCGACAACTGCCACCTGCCGAAAGACTCCCACGGCGATAGGGCAGGGAGCTGTATTCTTGGGTATGCGTTGCAGCCAATCTGGCTGCGCCACTTTGTTTTGGTGTTTGGAGTTGGGCGGCTCCTTTCAATCGGTCAGCACGATACCAATGGTTCAAGAGTTGGGGCAGATTCATTCTTTCGGAACTTGCAGGGTCAGCGCAAGTTGTGTCTTGGTCATTTGTATTTGTAGTCGTACAGAGTATGAATAGTACATTCACTTCCAACCTCCTGCGGCCGAAGCATCAAACAGTAAAACCCGGATAGCCCAATCCCATTCCATCTACAGACGCCTGGGCTTCTCGCTTCTGGTTCCGGCAAACTTGACTCTTGTGGAATCGGCCACACGGACAATCTTGTCTCGCAGGACCTTGCCCTCGGGGCTCATAAGGACCTTAAGGGCCGCCTCTCGTCCCTGGCCGAAGCCTCGCAGCACCACCTCCAACCGGTTCATCTTCATGGGCCAGCCGGTGTGGATCAATCGCTCCAGGACGTACTTTGTGAGGGAGTAGGCGGAATCGAAGGTGCCACGTCGAGTCTTGCGGAAGCCAATGTTGCCGGCCGAGAGGGAGATGATGGGCTCGCGGTTGGGCTTTGAGCAGGTGATGTGGGTGTTGTGCTTGTGCGAGTAGATGTGGAAGTGGAATGGCTCGAGGTCGTCATCCTTGGCTTGTGCCGCCCGCATGGCCCCTCCCGCGAGAGGGCTCATGTCCAGGTTGGTCTTCTTGAGGGCATTGAGGGCGAGGCTCTGGGAGAGACTCGTCATGGCATTGCTCGGGGCTGGTTGGGCCGCGCTCGGCTGTGATTTGCCGTAGATGCTCTGTAGGAACGACGAGGCGCTGGGTTGGCCCAGGACCCTCTTCCGGGGTGCTCGAGGCGGAGGAGGTGGGAGATCATCGCGGCGGGCACTCGTCTGTGAGATTGGCCGGGCAATCTGGAAGGAGGACTTGGAGACGGTGGCACAGGGGCCCCGGAGGAGCGGTTGCGCCGCGAGGCGACTCGTCAATGGCCGGCTCATCTTGTGCGCATTGCCTAGGTAGGTGTCGTGAGCTTCGAATCGTGATGGTGGTGTCGGCTCCTGCCAATTTTTCCTCCGATGCTCCAACGGGCCGGGGGCCGGATGTTCTGCCGAGGCTTTGCCGTCTCGCCCGCCTTCCTCCCGCCCCGAACCGAGATCGCAACCCAAAATTTCCTCGCGACTCTTCCACCACCTTCCACCGTCCATCTTTCCTATTTCAAACGCCTCAATCCACGTTCAATCGTGTTCTGTGGAGGGCTCCTTGTCTCTTTGTGTTGCTGCAATCATGAACTCCCTCGCGAGAAGAACGGCACCCTCGGAAAAGGCCCTCTCGCGGGCCTCCGCTCAGCTCTCCGCCGGCACATGTCCCGCCTACCGGAGACTAGCCTCCCAGCTCTCACAGAATGTCGCCCGCGATGGCACAAGGTCACAAGGCCCAATGCTGTCCGGTGCAGTTCGATCGCCGCTGAGATCTCCCTTTGTGCCCGCCGAGCTACGCTTCTCACCCACTTACACCGTCCAAACTCGCCTCTTCCACCTCTCCAGCCGGCTATCCCAAGAAGATAAGCCAAAGACCGAGAAGCCAGCCTCGGGCGCTACTACGACCGACGCCAAGGAGAAGAAGCCTGTCGAGGCCGAGTCGGAGGGCAAGTCCGAGACCAAGCCTGAGGAGGAGCAGTCCAAGAAGACTGAGGAGGGCGACAAGGGTGAGAATGGTGAGGATACTGGCAAGGAAGGAAAGGATGGAAAGGAGGATGCCGCTCCTCCCCCTCCTCACGGTGACAAGACCCCCTGGCAGGTATTCATGGAGACCATGAACACCGAGTTCCAGAAGTCGCAAGAATGGAACGAATCGACCAAGCAGATCGGTGCCGCGGCCAACCAGTTCGCCGAGAGCGAGGGTGTGCGACGTGCTCGCGAAGCCTACGAGAAGTCCACTGGTGCCGTTTCTTCAACTGTCACCAAGGGTGCCAAGGTGACCGCCGGTGCCATCGGCAAGGGCGCCGTTTGGACTTGGGAAACCCCAGTTATGAAGGGCGTGCGCAAGGCTGCCAACGTGACTGGTGACGCCGTGGACAAGGCTACTCAGCCCATCCGAAACACCGAGGCTTACAAGGACGTCAAGAATGTCATCGACGATGGCAGCTCTTCACGATATGGTGGATGGGTTGAGAAGGAGGAGCGTCGGAAACGCCGAGAGGCCATGGATAAGCAGCGAGGATTCAGGGCCGGCGAGGCCGTCGAGGAAGATCCCAAGTGAGTTTACTCATCCCTGTTGCGGGTACATCTCTAACAACTGCAGTGCCGGCACCAACGTGACGCTCCACAAGGACGCGGCATGGAAGGAGGCTTGGAGAGATTTCCGTGACCAGAACCAGTTCGTACAGGGCATCTTCAGCATGAAGGGCAAGTACGAGGAGTCTGAGAACCCGCTTGTGTCGACGGCCCGAAGCATCACGGACCGTATCGCCGGCTTCTTTGCCGAGAACGAAACGGCCATGGTTATCAAGAAGTTCCGAGCCATGGATCCCAGTTTCCAGGTGGAGCCTTTCATCCAGGAACTCCGCGAATACATTCTCCCTGAGGTGCTGGACGCCTACGTCAAGGGCGAAACCGAGACTCTTAAGCTCTGGCTGTCAGCCGCTCAGTACTCTGTGTACGAGGCCTTGACCAAGCAATACCTCCAGGCGGGCATGAAGTCGGACGGCAAGATCCTGGATATCCGGAACGTCGACATTCTGCGAGCGCGCATACTCGACCCCGGTGAGGTTCCCGTCTTTATCATCACTTGCCGTACCCAGGAGGTGCATGTCTACCGCAACGCCAAGACCAACGAGCTCGCGGCTGGTATGGAGGACAAGGTGCAGCTGGTGACTTATGCCATTGGCATCACGCGTGTGCCCGAGGACGTCAACAACCCCGAGACACGGGGATGGCGTCTGATTGAGATGCAGAAGAGCGGACGAGACTGGTACTAAACAAGGGTTGCACCCATTCACATCCGGCGTCAGGGGTTGGGGTGTACTTTGTGGATATCTGGAAGAGGGCGGTCACGACGGTTCGCCTAATATGTGTTTATAACTGTACAATATGTGCCATCATGTGGGATTATCAGGGCGGGCTTTCGACACGAAAACAACCACACAACGCAGCAACAACAAAACGAATGAGCATTTCTGGGGGATGGGGTTTGGGGCTGTACATCAGCAAAAAAGACAACCACGCCGCTCTGCTTGCCTCGGGACGAGGCTCTTGTATGTATGTATGATTACTGAGGGAGGGGTTGGGGTTGGGCGATATCAAGATGGGTGGGAGGCATTGACAGGAGAAGGATGGACTATAGACATCGTATCCCAAAAGTTGCCTTGAGTTTCAAGGCCAATACACATTCAAGGCTTGAAGCCGACTAAGCAATCTGGTATATACGCCGCACATGGAGGTATCATTTGTCCTTGTCCTTCTCATCCTCGTCCTTCTTGTCGGTCTCCTTCTCATCATTCTTCTTTTGCTTCTTGGCTCCTCTCTCTTCACTCTGCTCCCTCAGAATCTTCCTCACCTCCATCAACTCCAGCCCCAGCAGATTCTGCCCCCAGCTCTCCCTCGCAGCCTCCGCATCAGCAGCCTTGAACCCAATACCCCAAATCCGATCAAACGGGCTCGCCTCGACGATATCCCTCTCCCCCGTGCTCAGCAGCATCTCACGCAGCGACCCCTCGATGGGCTCGTACTTGCGCTTTGCCGCGCTCTTTCCCTTGGCGGGCGTGCCCTTCTGGTAGCCCTCCTCGGAGACGGCGTTTGTAAACTTGAGGATATTGCCTCGGCGCACAATGTCGCGCCGGTGGGCGTTCCATGTGGCCTCGTCAAAGTTGGAGACCTTGCGGCCCAGCGACTTTACCTCGCGGGGGTGGCCGGCGCGGAGGATCTGCAGGGCGACCTTTTCGTCGTTGAAGAGGAGGGCCTTGTGATGCATCATGTAGCTTGACCTGGGGTCAACCATGATGGAAAACAACACGACCTTCAACTTTGTACTTACTGCTCGGCCGTCTTGTACGTCTTCTCCTCTTCTCCGTCATCGCGAAAGGGGCAGTAGTACCACTGCGAGAGGTATCCAGCCACCGGATCCGTCTCGCGCCAAAAGTACACGGGGTTTGCGGATGAAGAACTTTCTGCCATTTTGCCCAGCGCGACTGAGATGAAGGAGGACGATGATTGCCAAAGCAGTTTCAATACTCTCCAGTCAGTCTTATAAGCACTCAGGCGCATGTTGATGGCTTGCGCTGTCAGCCTTACAGCGAGTGGAACTTGTTAGCGCTGGGGCTGAGTCCTTGCCGTTGACTCACGGACGGGGCGGACTGGGGTTCAGGTCTTTGGTAGGCCGAGGCTTGTCTTCTGCCTAGACTCATTCACCCAGCGTCTGATATTGACGCCTCTTGGGCAATGGACCGTGAATCTGAACGTTGGCTCGTATCTGCAACTGACGTTGTGCTAGTTATTCTGATGCTAGGGTCTATAGAGGTTCAAGTCAATCAGGTCGTCATACCGGCAGCCTCTACGGAGTAGTAACGATGACAACGTGTGTGGTGAAGCTTCGACTGCCAACTATACATCTCTTCTAAACCCGATCCATAGAAGGATAGCCAGAAACGGGACTGGGACATTATAGAAGCCGACAAAAATGAAGCTTTGGAAGAAATGGGCTTCTCAGCCTAGACGAGACGGAGCTTCCAAGCGCAAAAAGAATGGAGACTGAGGGATTTGAACCCCCGGCCTTCTGCAGGGCAGAATATGCAAAGCAGACGTGATACCCCTACACCAAATCCCCGATTGCTTGTTATTCCTGTGAACAAAAGTTGCTTATGACTTCTTCGCTCTCCGCCATGGCCAACCCTACACCATACCTACTGAGAGGCCCTCAAGTTCAAGCTCACACATAACCACGCTGAAGGCCCTGGCGTTATTTAAGAATTCTAGAATAATGGTGGGAAAGCACCCCCGATAATGCGTTTGATAGGAAGGTTTGGCAAAGATGATTTGTGGCAGGGTGGAAGTGAAACCCAAGAGACAGCTTGCATCGGGCGACGGCAAAGGCAGAAGCACAAACGGCCAACCACACCCACATAATCTAGAACATAGGCACTAACATGAATTGATGTATATGCTATTACTATGTAGGAGAAACCAATTGTCCCAGTTCACAGCTATACCTTACTGGTCCACCTTGGTCGACCTCTTCTAGTACTCGCAAAAGTCTCCACTACCATGGATGGAAACCAAGACAATATGCAGATATTGAGACCTTCGTTACCTGCACGCACACCGCTGCGTCTCAAAGTGAAATGACTGCCAGAAGCATCATCCGAGGATTGAAATGTTCGCTCACCGAGACTCGGGCCCGATTGATCGAAGCGCCTCGAAACATTCCGCAACATGCAGACAGGATGCAGGCTTTCCCGACGTGCAAATAGACGGCCAGGCATTGGTGAATCCGACGCCAACTGCCGGCATTATTGCGCACTTCCGACAAGGGGGGGGCCGGATATTGTGGGCATAAGCCGACGAGGTATTGGAGCTCCAAGGAGAAGAGACGAGGAGTCTAGACATCTTCAATGAGTAGTAAACAGCCATCCGAGTGCTTGAGCAGTGAAGACTACTGGATGATAGTTTGTAGGCCGATTGAACTCTTGACCTGTTGATCCATAAGCCGAAGCGGCTGAAGCTTTGGCCAGCACTAGGAATACTTCAACAACCACTAAATGATACCAACAAGACCTGACCTTATAAGGCGGATTGATTCCTCAAATGAACCCTTCTTCCGAAATCACAACTCTCCGTACCTACCCAGATAGGTAGTTATACTGCGTAAGCTTATCAATCAGCTTTCCCGTTGATTCGCCGACACACACACACAGACATACCTCGCACTTCCGGCCGAGACGGGGTCCCCCGCGTCGGAAGCTTTCCCCTGTAGGTCCCCATGTCAGAGTGGGGGAAGTAGTCCAGAGAAAGGTGGCCGGCCACCTCGGAATGGATCTCAAACCTCTCCACGACAACAACAAAAAAAGCGACTCAATCAATACTCATTGTCTTACACGAGGCATCCAACTCTGCAATGGACCACGTCGAGCGCCAGATGGCTCAACAAGCCACCCAAGACCTCAGCCTGTACGTCCTACCAATCCCTCTCCTTTCTCTCTACTCTCGCTAAACCATCTCCAGCGCCTCCCTCGCAACACCCCTCAACCTCATCCTCTTCTCTGCCGTCCTCTACACAGCCTACGCCCTCCTGCTCCCCTCCCC